>CAKAOI010046937.1:0-73832 GCA_916701655.1 Sebastiscus albofasciatus
TTAAAGGGAGTGTGAAAAGTGAAGCCAATGCGGAAGTATCTTAAACTTGCATTCTTTCTAATAGCCAGCAGGGGGCGACTTCTCTGGTTGCAAAAAGAAGTTTGATTGTATAGAGTCTATGAGAAAATGAGTCTACTTGTCACTTGATTTATTACCTCAGTAAACAATCAATCAATCTCTAGTTCTGAGGGTTGTGATTGCCTCAGTATTTCACTTTCAAATCTTTCATTGTCAAGAAATATGGATGCAGTGATGGAATATTAAGCAAAGTTTATTACGCAGAAATGTTCATGCACTTTTGCACACAATTCACATTGTTTTGCTAAATCGGAAACTGACAAATGCTAAGAAATTATATTTTGTAAATCTGTTTTGCGAAACGCATAAGTTAAAATGAGACAATGAGATGTTTTATGAAAAGTGGCCACTGTGGCCACAAATGTCAAGCGGGACCATCTTTATCCTAAATTAGAGGTCAACTACTGGCCATACCAGACCAAATAAGGTTGTAGCAGCAAAACCCACGACTGTTATCAGGTTATTAAATGAGCATTATCAGTCGTTATCAGCCTCATAGATGTGGGTCAGTAGGGGCCTGCTACACCTACTACATTGTCAAAGTGAAAGTGAAATTTGAAAGCAACATGTTGTAAAACTGGATGAAACCATTTTGGTTTCATTTCATACATTTTGACCCCAAGCAAAACAGTTTCATTAGGTTTAGGCAACACAACTACAACTTCTTTAGGTTTAGGCAACAAAACCACTTAGTTAAGTTTAGGGACAAAGATCGTGTTTTGGCTTAAAATAACTACATTTGAAAAGTGAAAATGAAACTTAAGGTTGTGAACACAAAGACAACTACGCGTTGTTGGTTTCACACAGGATGTGAACTCCGGTATCCTGGGTGAAAGTACTGAGTTTTGTGTCCCATCCAATACTGACTTATGCTTTTGCTCCTCTCATAATTACTACAGACACTAGAGGTCGCAGTCATCTTCTTTTATGCCTTCTTTCGATGATCGCCCATGTGAATCGATGATAAAACCTACTAGTGGGTGTAGCAGGTCCCTTCTGAGCCACGTCTATGAGGCTGATAACCACTGATATTGCCCATTTAATGACTTGATAACAGTCTAACCGGCTAGTTGAATTGAGCAAAAGTGCATTTTATTGCTTATGAATTCATGTATTTGTAGTATTTCTTCTTTTAAGTTAAAAATGACATGGCCCCGCATCTATTAATTGCCTAATTCACAGATTTTGTGCCAGTAACCTCCAGAAAATAAACATCTGTAGTATTGTTATTTACCTATAAAGGATCTCTATTATTCTCAGCAGGCACATTAGGAATAATCAGCAGAGATCCGAGTGTTAATCACTCAGAATGGCTATAATCAGAACAGGCCTGTGCACACTCCTTGATCTGAGGCAAAGGAGCTATCAATCAGCCTGCATAGATAGGTATTCTCTTTAATCCAATCAGATGGCATAATCAAGCACAATGCCTGTGATTTCTGCCAGCCTCGTGAGATTTGTTCCAATTGAGCGGTCTGTCAGAGAGGCTTTTGATTGCATTTGGAGCTCAGGCTGATTTCTGAGTTGAGGCATAAAGTGATGTTTTCTATCTACACCCTTTGGAGATTTACACTCACAATAGCCCCGAGTTCTGTTTCTGAAAGAGCAAGATAAAATTTGCTTATTTCAAAAGGGCCTAATTTTCAAGTGCTTATTATTGTGCTGAGTTATTGTTCATCCCCACTGCTACCCTCTTAGCACAACCCACCTGGAGTATGATCTGTAATTTACTTAATGAATGAGCGATGCGTTTCATATAAAAAGGCAATTCTTGTGTCTGCAGTGACGAGACGTTATAGAACAATTATGTGAATCCAGTACCTGTGGTTCATCATTTACAGCCTTCTATTTGTTTTCCGTAGCTTTTTCTCATCATGCCATGTCAGGGGATATCACGCTGCTATTTACAACTGTAATGAATGTAATTCTTGGGTGATGGAGTAGCAGTTTGGTGGGGGAACAAAGAAACAAGGCCTGTTGTGAAAGGATTTTGGGAACAAAGCAGTTGATAAACAGTATTGACGGCCACCAGGTTGCTCTGAGAGGATGAACTGACAAAAAAAGCAACGCCAGCTAGGCCTTGACCTACTATTTGTCCTCTCAATCCCAACACCCGTGCACACCTACACACTCATTTGAATAGCAGAAAACTAGTGGGGGCACATCACTTTGTGCAATGGAGCACTGTAATTAGTCATGATTCGTGACTGCGATAGATGAGGTTGTTCCATCAAAGTCTATTTTTATCAGCCATGTTTCCATGTTAACCGATATTAAGTAGAACTGTTGTGCATTATTTTTGTGAATCATAATTAGCAATGCCAAAAGTTTGCAACCGCACAATGGCTGTGCTGAAGAATAATGTTGAAAGTCAGACGATGATTGACAAGAGCCAGTTGTTCATAGCGGAACTATACACGCACAAATCATTAGATGCACTTGTTAAATGACTCTAGAACAATTATAGTCCACAGAAGCCTCACTGTGATAATAGTTTTGCAAAAACGGTTGTTAATATTTGTTCATACTTAATGGCACGTATACGCTCATACAAAAATAATCCCTCTCAATCATCACTTATGATCCGTTAGAAATGTGTGGCGGTGTTTGTATGTGCAGAGACCCTGCGGACCTCTGCCTGGATTTTATTAGTTTACTGTGCTCGGGACGTTTCTGGGCGTCAACCCAACAGGTGCCAGGTCGTAAGCATGCATCCAAGAGGAAGGTATGGAAATAATGGACACGGCAGTGAAAAAACCGTAACCATCGTTGAGCCGGGGAGGAGGGGTCAACTTTGAATGTTGTCTTTACAAACCGCAATTGAGAAATCCTACTCAATCCACCTTTAAGTAAATAGTTAAACGTTTTGAGAATCATGCTCATATGCTTTTCCCTTGTTAGAGGTGGGAACCAAACGTCAGATTTCTTCCTCAGAGATAAACAAAACATTCATTTTGGACCCGCCAAAATGTTTTAAAATGATTAATTCCCAATCATAACTGTTTTTAGGAAAAGCAATAGTTCTATTTGGCACCTTTCTAAAAGCTCTGTGGATGCATACAAATGTTATTAATACGACCTTTAATGGACCTTTTTTTTATTTTTAAAAAGTTTTTTTTTTTTTTAAATGTTTTGTTGTCGCATCAGTATCGATTGCGATAAACTGTAACAGACTGAGCGCCTCCTTATCCTTATACATATACACACATCGATGCTTTGATATTTTCAACTACATATGTGATTGTGTACAATCATCTCTTTGAGTATATTATGTGCTATGTATACTGTGTGTTGGGGAACTAAATCTGGTGTTTAGTTATTGTGGCCACTGTGTGTTGATTTATTGTTGGTTTTGTCGGTGTTTGTGTTTAAAAGCATAATAAAAATATTGTGGAAAAAAAAAAATAAGACCTTTAAAGGTGCTAAATGCAAAATTCAGAGCATTTCTATTGTCTCCCCTCGGCTCTTAACATGGCGACGGCTGAGGGAGCAGCTCGCAGCTAACGGTGCTAACGGTGTAAAGAATGGCAACAGGTCTGACAGAGATAATGGTGTTAACCTGAGGGAGAACCGGAGGGTGGAAGCTATGCTTCCGCAACGGCGCCTTCGGTCTGGACGATCGATCGTTATCAGCCCTAACAGCCATATGAGCGCAGAGGGACGGCCGTGACCGAGCCAGTGGGGCACGGCGGAGCTCGGATTACATTACTAGTTTATTTTTTAGACGTCTGCATCTCATAGTCTTCATTGAATGGAAAGTAAATGTATTATTTGAAACACTGCCATTAGTATCTTCATATTGGTATTTACTGTATTTGAGAATATATGTGAATACATGTTGCCGCCTCAGCCGTCACTTCTTACCTGTTAAATTACGAACAGAATTTAACTGTGAAAGCTTTAACAAAAATGGTGAATGAAGACAGAAAGTGGGTGACCTTAACCCATCGATGAAGGAACATATGAGTATGACTGCCTCTGTGGCATGATGATGGAGATATATGGAGTGATTCAAGGCTGCATGGGGGATAAGGGAGCACACACACATACACACAGAGATAAACAGGTTGTGTGAGGGAGATACGGTACCTTGATTGCCTTCAGGGTAGGAGATGGTGGTGGTGATGGTGGTGGTAGTGGTTGTGGCTGTGGTGGGTATAGGGGTAGTGGTGGGAGCATCTGGATGAGAGGACAAATACACGACAAACACAGGGGGGAAACAAATGAGTATAAAAGCCATGAAGATAAAGTAAAGTCACTGTGAGACGATGGTATCGCTGTTTGATGTATGACCAACAGCTCATTGTGTGTCACAATGTGTGTGTGTGCGAGCTAAAGGTCGGCCGCAGACCTTTTGATGAATTGGCGGTGGCAGTGCATTAAATACTGTACACACAACGATGACACTGCAGCGTCTCACACCGGCTGAGCTGATCTCGTTCTTCTCTTTTATGTCTACTCACGGGCTACACACCGTTACACGACAATACTGACAATGCTAGCGAGCACATGGTTTGTTAGAAGTGATTAAACGCCTAATGAGTAACACATGCTGGTGTTGTACTTATGCTGTCATTGTTATGCAGCGAGCTATCTTGACAAACAAACGTGTCTGTGCATTTTTAATATCTCCCAGGAGAAGAGTTGGGGAGGATACTGACAACAAAAAAAAGACAAATTTGATGTATAAACTCAAACATGATGACACGATAAATGGCACAGCACAAAAACAGAAGGAGGGAAATAATACACACACACGCACAAAACAAAATAAATGAACAGCATCAAGCAGGGTTGTTGTTGAGTACACACACTTTGACCAGAGACCATTTTTCCTCCCACAGCTTTTCCTTTTTTTACTTCATTATCCAGGTTGGACTCCCCGCCCTGACAATGACCAGGGGGAGACATCAAAAGTGACATTTTCCTTGTTGAAGTGGCAGGGCTGCACTGATATGAAGCCGCTGGCAGTGCTGCTTGGTTAAAGACCTCCCATGCTGCTCTGATTGCCCGAGAACGGACTGAAAAAAGCTTTTGGGGTTATTGAAATGTGCTGAAAAAATAAGTTATTTCTGGCTGTTGATAAGGACGAAGGCTAGTCCACACTTTAATGAAATACGGTGTTACAAAAAGGTGAGGAAAGGGAATGTGTATGGAAGAGGGGAGGAGTGGGAAGAGGTGCAGTATTTAACCGTTACTAGCAGTGTGCCGTGTATAATTTGGTTATGTGATGGTGCGCGGTCGGACTTTGCATCAGCTATGTTGCAGTTTTGCTGGACGCACACAACAGCGGCTATAAAACACAGCAAGCTGCAGCTGTAATGCTTATTTCTAGCAGGTGGCACAAATGACGAAATTGCTTTACTCGCCCGCAGACCGTGTACATCATCATGTCAATATTTACACTTCTAAACTGCTGCTGCTGCTGTTACTTTTCTTCCCCTCACTTTTGATTCACTACACAAAGACCTGGAGGAAAACACACACCTGCTCTAATGGCTCCCAGGTACAAATCAAAGAAAGGAAAGAGAGAGGAAAGCTGCACAAATTTTATGAATCAACATTTTACCTTCTTCGGGATGAAGACAATGTGTCGAAATGTTGAAGACAAAACAAATAATGAAATTAAAAAGATCGCATACGAGTTATAAGAACTTTGATGAGGCAGTTGTGGCATAAAACTTAAACAAAAAATGTCATAAAATGCAAAAAATGTCACAAAACTTTTTCTTTTTTACAAAAATAATCTGTTAAAAATGTCATGGTATGTCGAAGAAAATTTATTTTTTCAAAACAAAAATAGTCAAAGTGTATTATGTAAAAGAAATGTCCTAAAAAATGTCATAATTGTTTTTTACAAGAATAGTCATAGTGTCATGAATAAGTAATAGTATGAAATGTCATTAAACAAATCATAAACTGTCAAAATGTCATAAAAAGTAACAGTATATTATAAAAAAGTCATAAAAATTTAATTTAAAAGGTCATAGTATATAGTATGCCATAAAAATGTAATCGAAAAAGGTCATAATATAAATACTACATAATATATTTAATTAGTTGTTTTTGCACTGCGGCTCTGCCAATGAATGGCTGCTTCTGGTTTCAGGAGCTTAAAGCATAAATGTTACTGTGTTTTCAATTTGGAGGATTCTGCCAAAAAAAGAAACACTTTACAATATGTCACATGAGATGAAATGCATTTGTTAGCGTAATAAATTTTGAACATATTCTACATAGCACCTACAAAATTCCAATCACAATTACCAGCTGGACCAAACCACAGTCGACAGAAATTTAATAGTGCTTTGGCTCTATTTATAAAAACAGTATGAGGCTGGTGACGTTTTATATCTTTGTAAGTGTTAACAAAACCCATGAATATACCAAAAACCAACAATAACTTAATGCTACCAACACGTGTTGTCTGCTCAGTCAAAGCCAATAACTTATTCTTAATAGCATGTCAAATTTGTGGCTGAAAAAAAGTGTCAAACAAACTATTTACTAATGTTTGAGTAACATTTGCTAAAAACTGCAGTGAGCAGCTGTTTCAGGAAATTACCTATATTTATGTCCTGTTTTAAAGATTTACAACTTCAGCTGGAAAAAATGTGCTCGGAGCTTAGAACCACAGAGAAAGTAGGGAAGTTGGAAAGTACTGAAAGACGTACTAATACATTGTTGGTTTTGTTTTTTTCATAGGATTTGTTGAGTAAAAATATATGACTAAAACTAGCTTTATGTTCTTCATATTGATTGCCAGTAGAGACATAATGTAACACATTCAAGGAACCAAACTCCATAATGGAACAAGAGAACATTATAAGTTAGTTTTAATGGGATCTATGTGCTTTATATTGATTATAAAAGTCCCATTATTATCAGTAACAGCACAATGTGGAACTAGTTTTCTCAAAAAAGCTGTATTAAACGGAGTTAGCACCATTTCTGCATTTACAGTCACATTTATTGTCATTGCATTACTGAATGTAACTTTTGATGTTCCAAGTGAAGGTAATTTCACTATGAAATCACTGCAAATTGAAAACGCACTACATCCCGAAGTCACATTAAAGAGATAATAAAAGTAACGCTTCTCTTTGTAGAGCAGGATGTCTTCCCCTAAGGGTGCAGAGGTTGTTTATCATTGAAAAGTAGTCTTCCCTAAGGGCAGAAGTTGTTGCTGCACAAATCTGTTCACAATTGTTAGTTCAGAAAATCATCTATTTCATGCACTTTAAGAAAAGTGTATCCAGTAATTCAAGTACAAGGCAGAGAAGTTCGTGTAGCCCCTCAGAAGTCTGCCTGAAGCAAATTTTAAAATGCTAATGAAGGCCTTCGGGTGATCTGGATCAGTATTCAGACGCTGTTGATCTACGGTATGTTTTTAATCTATCAACAATTCCGTTCTTTTAAAGACAACCTTGACAATACAAAAGGCTGCACACACCAATGTGCCCACAAAGGCGGAGAGAAGTGACCCATCGGGAAGACGGCTGGCAGACGAGGCTTGAGCTGATGAGATTCACACATGCTT
This sequence comes from Sebastiscus albofasciatus, assembly GCA_916701655.1. Classification (NCBI taxonomy): domain Eukaryota; kingdom Metazoa; phylum Chordata; class Actinopteri; order Perciformes; family Sebastidae; genus Sebastiscus; species Sebastiscus albofasciatus. The sequence goes on from CAKAOI010046937.1 coordinate 7,619, forward strand.
GAGAGCCACAACTCCAGCTCGGGGGTGGTGCTGTCTAATTGGTTTTTCATCCCATCATGAACTGTGAGGGTCCAGCAGATGTTTGGGATCATCAGTGTCAACAACTCATTAAAACCTTAGCAGTAAAAATAAATAATAAGTAAATAAAGATTAAAAAGAAAGGCAATTGTCTGACTGTAAGCTATATTTCTTGTTTTTTTTGGGACTAGCTGGTGCGATGTATCACAGAAGACTGGAACTGATTGACTTTCAAATGTGACGGGCAGAATGTATTCTTTCTCCCGCTGAGTCACCGGCCCTTGTTTACTGATGAGGCTTATGAATCAGTGTTTCTGGTCTGAATGAAAGGAGCAGGACCGCAGGAAGCTCCGAGACGCAGCCTGACAGGAATCGTTCCCGCTAAAGCCGCTGAGTTAAAGAACTCCACGTGAGCACCGGATGAGAGAAACACTCCACATCTGCATGGTGCCAGTAATCACACCAAACAATAGGACACCTGAAATAAACTACCTCTAGCACAGACTAATGGCTGACGCCTGGGAAACAAACATATAACTAATACTAAATATCAGTTTTAAACCTACTTACAAAATTTTATTCTAAGATGTGCCACATAATGACAATGATTCATTCTCATTAATGGAAACTAATGGTAGCTGTGAAAAAGGCTACAAAAACATTATAGTATAGTATAGTGTATAGTATAGTATAGTATAGTATAGTATAGTATAGTAAAGTATAGTGCATAGTATAGTATAGTACAGTACAGTATAGTAAAGTATAGTGTATAGTATAGTATAGTATAGTATAATATAGTATAGTGTATAGTATAGTATAGTATAGTATAGTAAAGTAAAGTATAGTGCAGTGTAGTGCAGTAGGATATAGTATAGTAGAGTATATAGTATAGTATATTATAGTATAGTACAGTGTAGTACAGTGGGATATAGTATAGTAGAGTATATAGTATAGTATATAATAGTATAGTATAGTGCAGTGTAGTATAGTAAGATATAGTATAGTAGAGTATATAGTATAGTATAGTATAGTATAGTATAGTATAGTATAGTATAGTACAGTGTAGTATAGTGGGATATAGTATAGTATAATATAGTATAGTATAGTGCAGTGTAGTATAGTATAATATAGTATAGTATAGTATATAATAGTATAGTATAGTGCAGTGTAGTATAGTATAATATAGTATAGTATACTATAGTGCAGTGTAGTATAGTAGGACGTAGTATAGTATATGGTATAGTATAGTATATAAAAGTATAGCATAGTGCAGTGTAGTACAGTAGGATATAGTATAGTGCAGTAGTAGAATATAGTATAGTGTTTAGTATAGTATGGTAGGGTATAGTATAGTATAGTATAGGGCAGTGCAATGTAGTACAGTAGGGTATAGTATAAGATATTACAGTGTAGTGTAGTACATGAGGTGTAGTATAGTATATTAGGGTATAGTATAATACAGTGCAATGTATTACAGTAAGATATTGTATAGTATATTGCAGTGTAGTATAGTAGGGTATAGTATAGTACAGTATCGTGCAGTATAGTGCAGTATAGTAGGGTATAGTATAGTATACTGTATACATGTTATGTTAAAAGTAACTAAAATGTTAACTGCTGATGCTTAAGTGCTAAAATGTGTTTCACCTGCTGTAGGAACTCTTGAAGTATTAACACAATTGACTTCTGGAAAGTGGAAATTTAGCTTCAGGCTGTAAGCGGAGATAGTGTCCATCAAATTAAGATCATACAGTAATGCTGGAAATATGATGTTTTTTAATTTTTAGAGGAGAAGCTATCAGAGATAAAATAGACTGCTTGGTTTAGTTTAAGGAAACGGCTGTTAATTTTTTAAACTAATATTTGTGGGTAATGTGAGGGGGAGACAAGCCAAAACAGAAATTAACATCTTATTAAAATTACTAACATTACTCAGATTTATCTTGTTTTTGCCAAAATTGTGAATGTGAATGTTTGGGGTAAATACTTTGGCAAATGGAAACACAGAGAAATGAATGTCGGAGCACCTGAATCCTGCTCGGCGGTACCTTGTGTATAATGCTGTGACCTCATCAGAAAGTATTTTTCTCCCCGTTTTGCTTTCATGTTTCTGTGCTTCATTCAGTTTTCTGACCTGCTACACCATCTAACTGTCTTATTGATTTGCTTTTTTGTGTCCGTTTAGAGCCTCTTATCCCTGCAAGGGTTATCTATATTTCATCCTCCACAAGGTTTCAGCCATTTTTCTCGTATTTTTTCTTTGTGTAAGTTCTTCCTTGGCCCTTTCAGGAGGTGTCCTTGGCCCCTGTATAATCCCAACCAGTGAAGCTCTGACGACTGCTGTGATTGGAGGCTTTATGTACACTCGACATTGACTCAAAGTGACATTTGTGGATTCCAATAATGTGAAAGAGTGGTACGTTATTGGCCTATTGTGTTGTCTTTGAACTCTCACCTTTCATTTTATCTTTCCAGAGAGAAGTTACGGAGGACTTAGAAATGTAATAAATATAAGAAAAAAAAATAACACATCATTCAAATACTCCAGTTCTGATAGTTCTTAATTGGCTACCTGGTTTAAAAGACATTTTCATGTATTGGTTTCTTTTCATGCCGTTATCTTGAAACGGGGGTGGTTATGTTTAGGCAACAAAACTATGATAAAGCTTGCAGTTATGTTTAGGCAACTAAAACACTTAGTTAGGTTTAGGAAAAACATCATGATTGGGCTTAAAATAAGGAGATAAACTAAGTGAAATATGTACACTCAGTGGCCACTTTATTAGGTACACTAATACAGTCCAATACAACAACTTATGTCACGTACGTAATGTAACATATTTAACTTACGTATGTAACTTAAGTTACGTAACAAACATACTTATTTTAACCCAAACCACGATCTTTTCCTAAACCTAACCAAGTTGTAATGTACTTATGTCATGTACGTAACGTAACATACTTAACTTACGTACGCAACTAAAATGACATAATAAACATACTTATTTTAACCCAAACTACGATCTTTTCCTAAACCCAACCAAGTAACGTAAACATACTTAACTTATGTAAGGTACTTAACTTACATCACGTACGTAACATGACATACTTAACTTATGTACGCAACTTAAATGACGTAACAAACATACTTATTTTAACCCAAACTACGATCTTTTCCTAAACCCAACCAAGTAACGTAAATATACTTAACTTATATCAGGTACTTAACTTATATCACATACGTAACGTAACATGCTTAACTTATGTACTCAACTTAAGTTTTGTAACAAACATACTTAATTCAACCCAAACCAACATCTTTTCCTAAACCTAACCAAGTAACGTAACGTACTTTACTTATGTCACATATGTAACGTAACGTTAACCACGTGTTGAAGTCTGCTGTATTGTGACTGCATTAGACTGTACAGGTGTACCTAATAAAGTGACCACTGAGTGTATGTAAACAATGTAATATGAGTATGGAAAACATGTCACAAACATCACCAACGTGACTTCAAAATAGCTCATCAACACTTAGGGACACAAACACTGGTCTACGGGTTTAAAGTTCTGTCGCCATTTTCTGTCAAATGACCACGGCAAACAGTTCTACTCCTATTCTATTTCTATGGCTGTGACCTTTTGAGTGTAATCAAATAAACAGTGAAATTCAAGATGACACCCACTGCAACACAATCCTTCCATATGGATATCGGGAGATGAATGTTGGGATCTTAAGTTATGGAATTTTCCCAGAATTACCGCCGTAATGTCATAAATTGAAACACGGCAGAGAGATCGAGGTGTTTAAAATTCATGAGAGACAGAATTCTAAACACAACTTCCTTGCAAATTTGTTTTGCAAGTGATGAATTACTTTTCCTCCTCGTAGCATTTTACACCAGCAATTTCATTTCCACTCAAGTGCAATTTCAGCAAACTAAGAGCGCTTGCAGCTTGAATAGGATGTATCGGGACACTTTGCACCTCTGGAAGAAACGTTAGACGCCACTTTAGGAGCTAACGGTGACTTGTGGAGAAACTCCCATGTGCTTCAATGGAGAAGAAGTGTAAAGTAAGGAAGACGACTAAGAGCAACAGGGTCACTAAACATGAGGCTAGTGTGCAATAAAGCCAGAGCTGGTGCCGGAGCAGGGAGGAAGAGATCTCAGTTATTGGGTAAGCGGCAGCCTGTAAACAACTTAAAACCCCTCGGCACTGGGTCTCACTCGACCGCGAGAGGAACACCCCGATGCTTGTGTTTTCTTACCCTGTGAAGTAAGAGCGGCAGTGAGAGTTAGAGCGGTGCAGACTGCTTTCTTTTCGCTGTTAACATTGTTAGTGTCAGCCAGTCTCACGGTGCTCTCCATCACTTAGGGTCACAATACTTCTGGAACCAGATGCATTAGAGGAGATGCTGGCCGTAGCGGCATTTGTTCTGGCTGTCGAGCGCTGGCGGGGGAGGCGCCATTCGGATTTTATCATTAAATCACACAGCTCTAATGTACAGTTTGGGATCTTGTGCTGATATTGTGGCTGTTTCTTTTTTAAACTTTTGATAAAGAAAATTAAATCTTAACATAAGAGACGTGGAAAACGCTTATTTCACGACAGCTTTTGGGGTTATTGTGGTGCCCTTTTGTCAGACTGTTGGAGGGACTTTATCATTATTAGTTTTGAGTTTTCCCCTCCTTACTTGCTGCATTAGCGTCAGGCCCAAGGGTTAGGGTTAGTCCGCATTGGGGCGCATGCAGTTTGGTTACAGAGTGGTTGCAAAGTTTAACTCGTTCTACACAGAGAGTAGGATACAAGCTCCACCAGAAAAAATACCTGACGTGCATACGTTACCATGGTTGCCAAATTACCATGTATAAATGTAGGCAAAGTTACCTCAGAGTCAACGAGCACAAATATGAACAGCGCAACTCTGCCACTGCAAAATTGTGGTCAAAGGTGGTGTAAAGTAAAGTAAAAGTACCCTGTCATCAGGATTCAAGCACTCTGCTGCCACCTGTTATCAAGCGTATCCCCACCTTTTACCGACGTGGCATCACAGTGGTAACGCAGCAGGAATCCCGTCAAATGAATTAAGTAACATCTGTAGATCGCTTTGAGCACAAGATCAGCTGGTGGATTTATTAGTACTTAACATATCTACTATCACAAAATCCTGTGGTTGGTCCGTACTTGGTACTGCACTTGGAAGCAGACCTAAATTTGGTCCAGTTGTTTAATCAGCGCCAGAGTTTGATCAACAGCTTTCACACCAGCCCAACTGAACCGTACTAAATGGGCAAACGCAGCAGAGTTCATTTTAAGTAGTTACAGTATGAAAGCATCCTTTGAGCCAAACTATTCTGGTCTAACTCACTTGACTAGTCTAATATGTTGTAGCCTGTGTAGCAAGCTGATATCCGGGCCAAGACTTCCTCTTCCGTGCACAGCTCATTGTTTACAGTCCGATTAGCAACTTCAGATGCGAGACTGGAGTTTGAGTTGAGAGACGACGTGTACAACCAGATTGTTTGACAAGTAGCCAGTTTACAAGCTAAATTCAAACAAATAAATAGCGAAATCATCAACAGACATCCCAGATCTCATTTCGGCCATGCATTCAGCTTCTTTTGTTCTCCACACGGACTGTTTACCTGCATTCAATCAACGTAGACTTACGATGCCAAAATCTTGTCCCGTTGCCTACAGCTTCTGCATATGCAGCCCGTTTTCATTCCCCAAATACTGACACTTTGTTACGGCCGTTGGCGTATGATACCGACGCACACGGCACCCTTTAGCGCCTGTATGAAACGCTCTGGGCTTTCCAAAGTAAACCCATCCGCATCAACAGTAAATGCTCAGGGAAAGTGCTGTGGTGACGTAGTTTAAAGAGCAAAAGAGATGCACTGGGCGGACGGGAGGGGAGGTGGATGGGTCCAAGAAACACACAGCTTTCATCCTGTTTGTGTCCTGTGTTCACAACGTTCAGTTCAATTTTTACTCTACAAACGTTTAAGCCCAACCTTGTACTTTTTTCCTAAACCTATAGTGGCATTGTTGCCTAAACCTAAAGTGACTCCAGGGGGTATGACAAAGTGGTGGTATGTGACGAGTTGGGATGAGAACGTGTCGATCTAATATGTTGTAACCAGAACCAGATGCTGTCTATCACCACTATGAGTGAACATGCTGACGCCCCTGCTGCTTGTCTGATTTCTTACATGGGAGTGTGTGCTACATACATGCCCTCCTACCAACTTCTGTTCTGGTTGACTACAGCGGTGTGTGCATGTTGGTGGTAGTGTGGGAGCGGGAGCTGGTGTGTGTGTGTGTATGGTGGTGGGGGGTCTGTAACATAATGTGAGAATCAGCTTCTGACAGCTCAGCCACAACATCCTGTCTTCCCATTAGCAAGGCGAAGGTTCGGCATGATTTGCTGTTGAATTACAGTCGACATTAGTAGTGTGGGAGCCACGGACACATCAAAGTCATCAAAAGACTAGCTCTAAAAGGATGGAGGCCTTCTGTGGTTTTAATGGCGGCTGTTTTTTTTTTTTGGTGCAAGGCTTTTAGTTGCCCACGTGTTGCATTACTGTGTTTATCTTTGTCTTTCTCTCACCATGGGGGGATGTGTGGGTAGTTGAGAGAGGGGCGACTTGCATCCCTCACCACCGGATTTTGTTGTTTAGGGCGGGGAGAGAAACGTACAGAAAGCCTGCGACAATTACCAGAAAATTCACACTTCATTGAAAAGTTGTGGGTAATGGATCACACAAATGTGAGCAACAAAGTAAAATGGTTGCTCTTTTATGATGCTCTTTTATGTGTCCTGTAGTTGATCTGATCTTACCATACTAACTTGCTTTTTATTTTAATACTCATTTAATTCTAAACTATCATAAAATTGAAAACACTTTGTTGAAAAAATGTTTATTAAAGGGACTGTATGTACTGCATGTGTTTACACGTATAAACCTTTTTTACTTATTTTTTATGGCTGATGTTTGATTGCAACCTAACAATGAGATCTTTCATGACTTTCTGAGTTTCCTCCATCAGCCTGTAGACTGCTTTAAATGTGAAGAATGCGGGACATCATGCGCGCTTGCAAGTGCCTTTATGTTCAGCTCCGCTACAGGGCTAACAGCGTGCAACCACAGCTAACGTTTGTTTAGAAATGGAGTCCACTAACGCCAACAAACAACCAGCCCCAAACACAACTCAGACTCCAACACAAACTCCACGGAAGCACAAATAAACAAAGTTATATCTAGTGAAGCCCAACTTGCAAAACAGGAATGTGAATGACGTTGGGGGGAAAACTAGTGAGCAGCAGAAGCCAGTGCAAAGAGTGTGTGTGTGTGCAAGTGGGAGGTGAGTGGTGAAGCAAGAGAGAGAGAGAGTGGCGTCGAGTGTGTGAGAAAACGAGCGAGCAGCGGAGCAGAAGAGAGTTAGTTTAGCTTTGAGAATGTATTCATTAGGTTTTCTAGTTTCATATGATGCCAGTATCTTCACTCTAGCTATAAAACTGAGCCCTGAGATACAACCTCCAAAAGATCAGTTGCGTTAATGCGTTAAAGAAATTAGTGGCATTAAAATGAACGTGTTATCATTGCGTTAACTTTAACTGCCCTATGAAATGTACAGTGATACTGTGGTTTTAGCTTGCTAATGTTGAGCAATAGGACGCTGACTGTCATTGACTTAACGGCCACAGGTGTCACTGTTAACAAGCAGTTTCTGATTCTTCCATCTAGCCCCTTTAAGTTGTGTATCACCGATAGCTTAGACTTAATCCCGATTCTGAGTTTAAACCCAAATCCTTTTGCTGAATTGCAGGCTAATTCTTAAAAAAAGTCCACACTGGAAAATGTCTTCAATCCAAAGATCTATGTGGGATTCTGGCACACACACAGCGGCTTACACTGCTCTGTCAGTACAGACTAACAGCTGTAATATAGCAGGTGGCAGTAAGCCGTTTCCTGATTTTCAACGGTACCTCTGTTGTTTTATTGCACTCATCATTAGCACAGCAGCTCGCTCTGCTGTAAATAACATCCATTCAGCTGGTGTCCGTCAGGCATTGAGAGTCCCTCCCTCCCCCCTTACATGAAAAAGAAGCCTTTTCACTCCGCTAATTCCCTCTGACAATAGCAGCCAAATAATTTCTCTGCGGGCTCAGGGTCTACCAAAAGTGATAGTGAAGTAATTTTGGCCAGGGAAAATGAGCACATTAGAGTGTAATGCCCTGCTCAGGGAGAAAATGTTACTGGTATCAACAGTATAAAAGCATGATTAAGATAATGCTTATGAGGTTGAGAGAGAAACACGGAGAAAGAGAGGGCGACGCTGCATCAACAGGAAGCCGAAGAAAAATATAAATCTGGCAGAAGTAGGCAGGTTAAAGGATTACTCCGGGTTAGCGGGAGGTAGAGCAGACACACCACACTCCTGTACTGATCCCCAGTAGGGTTTGGGCTGCGGTGCTCGATGCAATAACAAAAAGCAAACTGGTTTACACCATGCTGATGGATACTACATGTTGGCACTACATGTTTTTGTTAGCACAGCATGCTGTACAGGTTGCAAATGTATATTTTGTAATTCTAGGCTATATAAATAACACTGACTTGGCTTACCTCAGCATGAAATACAAATATTATGTGGCCTATGGAGCCATATATATTGAAGATTAAAGCCCATGACTCAATGGAGCTGATGTAGTCAGCTTTACTTTTAGAAACCGCACCGTATACAGACACCCTGCACACTGCATTCCTCAGTAGTATGCAGTATGAAACTGTTAAATCGATTGTTTTTGCAGTATGTTAGCCTTTAAACAAGCTACACCACTGTTGCAATATTTTTGAAAAATACAACTTATTGAGCTTAGAATTCTTTCTGTTTATGACCAATGTTTGTTTACTTTGTTTGTTTATAAGATATTGGTTTACATACATGGTTTAGCTGCCACCCTTAACAATTTATTCTAACAGCTCATGGTGAAATAAGACAAACAAGATTACCAACGATTGCTCGACAAGTTGCTCAAACTGCAAAATTCAGTTACAGCAACAAAACAGTGGAATGATATCCCTACAAATATAAGTGTATTAGTTTTATGAAGTTAAAAACTAATGTTAAAAAGGGTCATGTTGTCTCAACAAGCATCTTCCTGCCCTGTCAGAGGCTGCTCTTTCCCTCGGCTCTTCCCTCGCCACCGCCTACTGCTCTGTAGCCGGTCTGTAAGTGCGACTGGCCGGCTGGTGAGCGAGCTACGCCTGCAGGCGCTGGTGGAGAGTTTCAACTCCAAAAAGGCACACAACCACAGGTTAACGTCAATTTTTATAATATTCAAAATCTACCTGCCTAAAAAAAAATCTCAAGTGAATTTAGTGATGAAATAGCTACAATCTTTTAAATTTTTTTTTTAAAGACGAGCCGTTTTAGGCACCGGTTGTTGTGACCATAGACTGTACTGAGGCAGACTGGTCCAATGCATACTAGAGATTTTTTCCAAATCAGTACAACATCCAGATATTTGAATACATTTGTTTACATAATGCATACTACATGTTACATTTTGGCCAAATCAATACATACTGTTAGTATAGTATGCAGTTTTGAATACAGCCTAAGTGTTGTCTCAAGGCCCTCCCCTCACTGCCGGGATCTAACTCCAGCAGAAAAACACTCAATCCATTTCTTACATTTTTCCTTAAAAGCAGTCAGAGCCACTGTTCAAAATCCACAATGTAAAACGTGTAAGTAAATGCAGAATGTAAACTGCTCTTCAGGTCATTAATATAACTAAACAATACAGAGTGAGAGACACAATACTGAGGACGTGACCTCCTCTCTTTAGTAGCAAAAATAGCACGGTGTTAAAATCATCTCAAGGAGCTGCTGCGGTGTGGGTGTGTAGCTACAGGCACTGGTGAGAAGATGAGTTTGAGTAATCGTAATAATGAGCTTATCAGAGGCCAAAACAGTTTGCCTGCCTTTTTTGGTTCTCTTGTGTGTGTGTGTCTTAATGCAGCCTCAGGACAACGTTTTTCTGAATCTAGATGCAGGGCAGAAAGGGCAGTCAAGTGAACAAAGAGCGAAGCGACAAGCTTTTGGTGTTGGCCATATCCACAGTGGAAACAGGGAGGGATCATAAAGTATACTGCACCTGTATTAAAACACATTTAAAAGTCAGTGTGCATACCTTGGATTATGCTAATGGCCTCAGCCTTTAGTATGCTACAGCTGCTCACCAATCTTGTAAATATCATCAGTCCACATATGAATGATTCTGGTGTATCATGGGAAGGAAGAAAAGCAGGTATACAGATCCAGGTAGAGAGACAGAGAGAGACAGTAAAAGGATGGAGGGTCAGTGTTAGACGGGCGTACCATAGACGTAGAGGATGTAGTCGTCGAAAGACTCCCCCACCGTGTTGGAGGCCACACAGCGGTAGGTCCCGTTGTAGGACTTGTTTAGGTTTTCGATGTACAGATCCCCGCCGGTGATGACGGCATGGGATGGCACGTCGTCGTCCACCTTCACCCAGTTCACCCGCTGCGGCCTGAAATGAAAACCAGAGTGAGATAAGACAACCGTTCAATGCTGAGAATGGAGGTGATAGATGATGTGATCCTTTAAATTAAAAGTTGAAAGAATTTTAAAATATATATGGATAATTTTTGCTATTCTTAGACTCCTACTACTAACGGGGGATACAAATTTAAAATTTAATATATGGTATTGCCACATTTAAGAGCTTTCTTCCTCTCGGAAACATGCACGTCCTCATCATGTTGTGGAAATTAATGTGTAATCAAAAGGATTTATCATCATTTTAAAATGTTTTCTGTCGCACTTTTGAAAGAGAGTGAAAAATGTAATGTAAAGACCAAATTTCTATTACTCTTTTGCCTATTGCCTTTCTTTAAATGCAAGTTTTTTGGCATACGACTCAAATCTTGGGATGTCGGAGCATCCTTGAATCACCATGAAGATTCCCGTCTCTATCGGTACTATATTCTAAAGTACCTGCCATACAGTCACTAATAAAAAGAGGCTTATTCCCTTTAATATAGGACAGATGTATTTGGGGGTTCACTACGACGACACTCGAGAACTTTTTCCACATTTGTCTCTGAAGATTATAGCCTGTCCTTAAGATAAACAAATATACCTCATTGTTATAGATTTTCAAGCAACTGTTTACTAGAAAAAAAAAGGGCTAATGAAAGAGAGTTAGGATGTAAAAAAACAAAACATATTAACATGACATTCCTCTCTTTGTGTACGGCTAAAAGCAACAATAACCGTGAAGCAGCTTTGTCCTCAAATTGCAGGCTTTCCACGCTTGTATACTTATGAGTGTTGCTGTGTAGGTGGGCGCCTATCAAGCGTCTGTATTTGTTCTCTCTTCTACCTTGACTGAGGTTTATAGCGAGGTGACAGATTCCATTTTTATGACAATGAGCTCAGAGCCACCGAGGGTGAAGAGAGAAAAAAAAGAAGACAAAACACCTCTATTTTGCTGCTGCAAACTTCCAATGGCCGCTGCCAGCTACTGTTATTTCCCCCGAGCGCATGCTGATGGTCTCTCTTGTTGCATTTTGTTGTGGTGTTTTAACTTGTTTCCCTCCATTTGAAAACATTTGGTGTGGAGGGAGCAAGCAAATAGGAGAGGGGGAAAAAAAAGAGATCCAGGAAAACGAAAATATGAAATAGCAGTTGGAGCTCAATAGCAAAAACAAACAAACCGCAAGTGCTGCGGTTTGTTTGTGGTGGACGGCTTGAAAGAGAGCGCTGTGTCTATTACAAGTGCTCTCAGGATGAAATGAAATGTAAATAAATAATAAATATATAAATAAGATGGAGAGAGAGAGAGACATGACCTAGAAAAAGAGGTGGATGGGATGTCGTGAGAAGAGGAAAAGTGAATCCAGAGAAGGCAGATAGACGGAGATGGAGGTAAGATGGGGCTGCAAGGAGAGAGGAAGGGCAGGCGTCTAGAATACAAATGGCTGCCTGCAGCCGGGGCCCCCTGTGCTATCTGCTGGTAATGACTGCACAACTCTCAGCAGCTCTAATGAAAATGACTTCCAATTCCCGGCTCACTGTATTGATTGTGTTTTCATCTTTATAAAATGAATACGGGTAGTTAGCTTGTCTCTATGCCAAGTATGAAAACTGCGGGGGGGCTGGTGGAGAGAGGCGGTCTGAAGTACACAGTGTTTGGTACGATTGGGAGTGTTCTTGAACTTCTACCCTTCAGAGACTCGTACAGAGTTTTAGACACTCAGGATGAGAGCATTTCTTTCAAAGTGAGAACAATTTGATCAGCTCGGTCGCACCGAACGGCGTGTGAATGACACGGCAATTTGTAAACCGTTTTGTGTGCGATAACGACGGCGTTCTCGCTTTTGCCGTGTCATTGACTGCAATGTAAACGCATCCGTGGGAATATGCTACGCTCAGAGCTGGTGATGTAGAATAAAGAATGAGAAAGATTGCTTTTGTGGTGAGCGGGAGGAGAGGGGAGGTGGATGGGTCCAACAAACACAGGACTTTCAACCAGTAGACCGGTGTTGAGTTATTTTGAAGTTACGTTTGTGATGTGTTTTTTGTACTTATGTTACGTTATTTAGGTAGTATTATACTTAGTTTAAATACTTATTTCAAGCTCAACCATGATGTTTTTCCTAAAACTAACTAAGTTTTTTGTTGCCTAAACATAACCGCGACCATTTCACAGTAACAACGTGGCATTAAATGGCACGCGGAAAGCCTAAAATGCGTCATCATGACACGCGGAATGTCCTTCCCATGAGGTCAGGTTGGTTTGATTGATCCTGACTTTGATTTAAGGTTAAGATTACATTTCGTTGTGGGGACAAAAGCATGACGATAGCACACACACAGACCTCAAATAAATTTCAATTACAACCTCTAATCATTCATCACAGCAATGCCACTAATTTCCTTAATACAATACCGCACCGGTAAATCTATGTTTTGAATTTCAAACACCTTTAACACTCTGTACAATTGGCTTGGCAGGTGGTTCTGAAAAGCTCCTTCGCAGAGGACAGCGGCTGTACTCAACTTGCATTCACAATGGATTCCAAACAGCAACCCAGTTTAGAGGCCCAAAAGCTATCACAATGTACATTTTCACACAACATTTTCTGTCCATTCATATGCTCAGTCGACCCGTCCTCATTTCCAGGCAGTCTAACACTGAGGCTTTGTCACGGCCGTCGGCGTCGGCGGTGGTACGTGACGAGTTGGGATGAGAACGTGTTGGCTCAGCATGCTCCAGACAATCACATTTTTGAAGATATGGCTAGGTTTACAGGTTCCATTTGTCGCTAGCACAATTCACAGTTTATGTCAGCTATTTGTAACTACTACACGCCTGCTAACATTACTCGAGAGTGAAAAACATCCAACTGTGCTGGGGACAAACAGAAGCTGTGTTGTAGGAGTGGTTTGAAAAGTTTCAATGGATGTTTTTGATACATTTTTTCTTTCTCGATGAAACTGGGTTTCCATTAAAATCCAATGTGAATCCAAGAATACTACATCGGTCTTCCTCTACCAAAAAGCAAACTTCATACTTTCAAGCCTAGTTGAAAGGGGCCAGGTGAGGTGGTTCAGGGATCTGATCAGGATGCCTCCTGGACGCCTCTCTTTAGAGGTTTTCAAGGCACATCCAACTGGTAAGAGGCTCCGGGTTAGACCCAGAACACGCTGGAGAGATTATGTATCTGGTTTGGGAACACCTTGGGATCCCCCAGGAAGAGCTGGGAAACGTTTCTGGGCAGAGTGACGTCTGGAAAACCCTGCTAAACCTGATGCCCCCGCGACACGGCTCCGGATAAGCAGAAAAGAACGAATAGATGGATGGGTTCTTAATGTGGTAAGCCGACTTCTTTAAGGTTGTCATTTATCCCCACATTTGAATTTACTTTCACATAAAAACACCCAATGCGATGCCACACCCGCAAGTTGGTCCCATCACCGTTTCCGATGTAATATGCATAGCTCCAGCCTCATCAGATGGTTACGTTGTCCCGTTCAAATTTGAACTGCCTTGTCAAACAAACTAATATGATTGATACCAACAGCGCCAACTGCACCGATGTTTGGATAGTTTGTGTCTGAAGCCTGAAGCTCTCGCTCCTTTACTCACCCCTGAGTGCCCTAATGGCTTCATTTGCACTCCATTACATCTCACATCACAAAGACCTGTCATCTTAACACAACAACACCTTGGTTTACAAATGATACATGTGGAGTAACAGCGTAATGGGTGTCAAACAAGAGTTTTGTGACGCTAAGACATGTCACAGGACTGATTAACACTGGTAAAGGCCACTTTTAGCAACATTTTTTGCACTTTTTTGGGCCAAAATGACATGAAGACAAACAATCTTTTCATTTGAATCACAAAACTGACTTTATCTGAGCAAATCCAGCGCCTGGAGTCCATCAACTTACTCTCTTCGCTTCACACAGTCTCCCTCGATACCTTCAGAAAATTAGCACTCATCACTAAAATAACACTCTGCCTATTCAACCCTCTTCCTGCTAAAATTCCTCCTGCTAGATATTACTGTAGGACCCGGTCCGCTCACTATCATTAATGCCCCTTTCTGCTCCGTCCCTCGCCTTTAAAAGGAGTGGTAATTAAACACCTGCTCAAAATATCACAGTGATTTCGGATGTGTTTCATAATTACAGGCCAGTTTCAGATTTCCCCTTTGAAATTCCTGGAAAAGAAAATAGCAGCCGTTCAATGAAGTGATTACGTATCCAGGAATGGTCGTTTAGAAATGGTCTGGCCTCAGGTCTTTCTGTCTGTCTTAGTCACAGTTTTCTTCTCTGCAGCATTTACTTGCATCAAGGCAACCCTTTTATCCCTGATGTATAGTTCCGCATAGCACTGCAACACGTGCGCACACTGAGGAATGAATTCACAGTGTTTGGATGAATAAATAAACGTGTTGTTTTTTTTCACCCATGGCGCATTTTAATTGGTTAAGACATGCGTATGTGTGTGTGTGTGTGTCGTACTGGGGTTTGCCTTTGGCCTGACACGTCAGTTCCAGGTTCTCTCCTTCCCTGGTCAGACCCTGAGGAAACTCTACCACGATCTTTACCTCCGGTTTGTCTGAAAGGAGAGAGAGAGAAACAGAGAATTAAATGCTGGGACAACACAACATTTATCTTCACTCTGCATCTACACTGTTCTTTCTCTTGTAGTATGCATACACATGAAGGTAGAGTGTGAGGAATTACACCCCCTATACAGTAAACTGTAGAATGTGATCTAAATATAACAGTCTCCTACATATTATGTCCATATGCAACAACTCTGCGTCATGATTTTACGTTCAGTAGTAGCACGTCAAATTATCAAACTTTCCCAAAGTGATTAGCTCGACACTTCCAAAGAGGTGCTGCAGCGAACACTAAGGATTCATGTCACATCAGGAGCGACATTAGGCACCGCTGTTCAGGCAGGGCGCCGAGTGAATCATTAGCTGATTGGCGTCAGCTTCTCCATCAGGCTACCTGCTGACTGGTAGAAACCAATCATATTCATGGGGGCGTACAGCACAGATATTTTAACCCGACTCCTCAGGTTATTACTCAGCTGATACGATCATATCAGATGTGGCTGTTCGCCCGGTTCTGCTGCTGCAGCCTTGCAGGGTCAGGTGTGATGAGTAGCTCTCGGTGGCTAATGTTAACAAATCACTTTCTAGGACTCCCATGTCTATAATGCATTATAAACGTACTTATAATGCATTATATTCTCCTTACAGCACTCGTAAATATCCAAAATGCTTTATAACAATAATCATAACACATTATAAAACATTTTATAATGACTTATAAGGTCACATTACTTAATATACTATATATAATTACTGGTCTCTCACTTTTGTGTGTTCTTGCAAAGATTTAATGATATTTTTTCACCTTTACTTAAAGCAAATAATGACCACCTATAGTGACATATAACCATCTTGTAATGTATTACTATACCTCAGGAATTTCATTACTTAACTTAAAGCACCCAATGACCACTTAGACTAATCACATTGCAATGTCACAGTTCAGGAACTGCAGGATTGGACCCAAACTCAGAACAAACCGATGAGGAGGAAGCAGGCAGTGTTCAATGATTTACTGATGTAAAAGACTTACAGAAGGGAGTAGTGGGAGTAAGACAATATAAAGAAATATAGAATATTGCAATATTATACTTTGTGATACTGTATTGATTCTTAAAAGCACTATAGAAATGTTAAATTAATAGTTTACATGCAAATATTAACTTAGTCTTTTATGACATTTGCGAAGTTATGAGCCCTCTCAAAGTAGTGCTATGATGTTGGATGTTTAAGGGGCTGTAATAAATGCAAATGCAGATCCCACTGTTCTGATTGCATAAAAAAAATATTACTTTATACAATGACAGGATTGTATTTTAAAAATCTTAAATCTCATGTATTATGATAGGTATCATATCGGCAGATTCTTACCAATAAACAGCCCTATAGGGAGTCCACAAACAGGCAGGAAACAGAAGTGTCTCCGAACAAACAGGTAACAGTAAGAAAACAAAACACTAGGAATCAGGATTGTAACGCTAGAAACAAGACAAAAGCAGGCAACCTGACACTGAAATAAGGAAATAGACTAAATACAAGGAAGTAATTAACTAATGAAACTCAGGTGTGATGGAAAACAGGCAGGAAAAAGAAAAAGGCAGGAAGTAAAATAAAACAACTACTCTCACATGGAGGGAGTTTCTTTCAAAAATAAAACAGGAACCAGACTAAACAAAAAAACTAAATACTACCATACTATTTAGTATGCCAGAAAAATATTCAGTATATCCCAGTACATAGTATGTCAAATGCAGTATGCCAAAAATACCAGGATGTTGTACTACATCCTGTCGGACTTTGCAGTATGCAAGCCAGCATGCTTTTCTGGCTATTCTGACCCATCATCCTCTGCACAGCAGATATAATTTATGAGGGCACAATACTATGAAGAAGTAGTATGTCCTAATTGTATGCATACTGCATGCAAAAGTACACAATTTGTAAGGGCAGCTGCAGTACGCACTAAAAGTAAAAACAAAAAGTACGCGATTTGGAACATAGCCCATGACATACTGCATAATGCATTATAACAGTGAATATAATGCAATGTATTGTAACTATGGGAATTATAATACACTATGATTCTTGCAACAGCAAGTGACCAACAATTAAAATGTTTTATGATACTTGACCTTCATTATAAAATGCTTTAAAAACGTGTTATGATTATTGTTATAAAACATTGTTCATATTTATGAGTGCTTCAAGCTATAATTATACAGTGCCTTAAGCAGATTATTACACAAGTATGTTGCGTCATAGAAAGAAACGTTTTATATAGAATCCATATAAATATTTATATGAATAGAGTTCATTTGCCGACTATGTTATTGTAATCAGGTATTTGTTTTTCCATCAGTGCTCTCACTACTTTTCTTCACACAGAATACACCGTGATCACAGAAATAGTCCCTATAGGTTTAAGGAATAAACACATCAATACCTGCAGAAACAAGAAAACAACAACCGTGACCTGCCCCAGCTGTGTCGGAGGAAGAGAGGAGGTCAGGTGAAGGTCACGCTGCTTGAAGACGACTACATGCTAAACAAACTTTGCTTGGTCTGGGTGGATTTGACTTGACATGATGTAAACAATCAAATACTTTCAAGCTCTATTTCTTAACATCTACCCACTACTACTACTGCCTTCACCTCAACCTAGCTCTTCCATTGCATCAAATCAGTCTTCAGTAGTGTTAGGTCTACCTTGGGCATATTATTGATGGAATTTTAAATCAACTGAACACCAAAACACAAGCCAAAGCTTTGGGGAATGATGGATGTGGTGCAGAACCACAAGTAGCCCCGAGTACGTCCAAAGACGTTACCTGATAAAGTTGCTGCACAAAACAGAAGACGCCGCGGACGAGCCGAGGCAGATGGAGAGAAAATGTAAGAATGTTGTTTTGACAATCAGTGGGGTGCTTTGACAGTCGCCGCTGTGCTATTCTCTGCTACCATGGAGTTGCTATTGTTCCCACTCCCCTGACTGTTGCTGGTGTTATCAAAGCCTTTTCTCATCTTGGTGTGAGGGATGATCCTTTATTCTGGACAAAAATGGAGCGTTTTATTCAATCTATCATCTGGGTAAGGGACAGAATTCAGTGCTACTATGCTCTGAAAGTAAGATTGAGACAAAACAAGCACAACAAAAGGTCCTACTCTGATTTACACCTCATGAGGTATCCCACGGTGAGAAACTCATGAATGAAGGGAAGCTGGAGAACAAGTAATGCATCAAGTTTTAAGGAGACCTTGCAGGATTATCATACATATACATGCTAATTTACTCATTCATCTTAGTAATTGTGATGAATATCCTTTGTTGACATGTTAGAATGGTGTATAATAAATATTCATAATGCTTTATAACACATTATAAAACATTTTATAATGACATATAAGGTCAAGTATCATAATATTTTGTAAGTGCTGGTCACTCACCGACATTTCTTTTTGCAAGGATCATAGTGCATTATTATTCCAATAGTTCTAATACATTATAATATTTCTATGATCCATTATAGTCTCTGGTATAAGGCATTATGATGGGAATATATGTGGTCATTGTTTGATTTAAATAAAGTAAAAATATCATTAAATCTATGCAAGAACAGGCAAAACATGTACAATTTATTTAATATGATATATAATATAATATATATAAATAAAACATATTTATGTATGATTTTTTTATGATATATCCTATTTTTGTATTATACATTTTTAATTTATTTAAGTTTATTTAATAAATAAAGTTTTACTTTACTTAAAGCACAAAATGACCACTTATAATAAGTCATTTATAATCACATAATGCATTATATCTATGGAAATTATGATACATCATGATCCTTCAAAAGAAATGGTAGAGTTACCAGCAATTATGTGACCTTATAAGTCATTATAAAATGCTTAATAATGTGTATAATAATGCATTATAAATATGTATATAATGCATTATAGACAAGAGTGTCACTGTATTGTAAGAAAGTCGTTTATCAAAAATAAGATTTGTTTCGCCAGCAATGCTATCTAAAATAATGGCCAACATTTTTGGCAATACATCAATAGCTTAATTAACCTGGAGACCAGACTTGAATGCTCTCAGCACATTAGCTTGTTTACTCCGTGTTATTTTGTTGAAGTTTTCCTACATCAGATGATCCAGATAAGTTGAGCTGAGTCATCTCACAGACTGATTGCTGAGTCACAACAGTGTAATTACAGTTTTCCGATTGTGATGCAAATTATTCTCGTTTCTTTTTTCCGATTTTATAGCCTAAACGCACAGTTTGGTGCTTACATTTTTAATCAGCCTGGAGACAGAGGGCCTGAGTTATGATTTCAAAGCCGGCTGTAAAGTTTCACACTGCCGTCCGACCTTCTCTGCAACAAACAACACGTGTCTCGCCATCCATCTGTCTAAATCACACCCTGTCAGTGGCCGGCTCTCAGTCTTGGTGATGGACAGCAGATGGGCGAAAAGCCAAGTCTTCTGCTCAGTGGGCATGCTCGGCTTTAGACAGCAACCCTTTGGTTTTGTTTCCACTCCAGGCACTACATGGCATCCTGCAACTTTTTCTTCGCTCGCAACGTCATCTGACCTTGTCATCTCAGAGCCGTAAACATGAAGGACGCCGGGCATCTGTAAGTTGTTTTGATAGCCTCAAGTAGTTATGTCAGGGCTTTCTTGTCTCTGCTTGATGGAAAAACACACACTGCACAGCCAGATCTGGATGCTTCCACATCAGTGGGAATGAAATACCGTCTACAGTATGCAAGGAGGCCGTTATCATTATGCTAACTGAATTATTTGCTTTATTGTGTGCCTCTCCTCATAAGCACTCAAGACGGGGCTATCTATCTCTCCGGCTGACCTTAAGGGAAAACCAACCAGGCAAAACAGCTTGCTTTGCTTATGCACATACACATTACAGGCTTATTTAATTATGCCATCCCCTGACAATGGCCTTTTTCTGCTGTTTCTTACTACACAATGCACTCCATTCCACTCACAAATTGCCCACACAGTGAGTGATTGAAATGTAAATCACCTCGTCTATCAGTATAATATATAATCAGTAAACAAACACAGTGTGTCACGGAGTAGTAATAGCAAAAGTACACTTTAATTCAGAGATCCTGTTGTTTATAATTTCCTCGAATGGAGCCGATATGTAACTGGATTCTTAGAAAGGTTTGTAGAAAGGACTGTAATTTGGTACTAATTATAGGGGAAACGGAGACTGTGGATTTTTAGGCTTCCAGAACCATTTAGAGCATTCAGTTTGGTACGACATTAACCAAACAATCACCGTCTGAATGAATACACTCTACTGTAATTAGGTCTTAGAATGTACAAAACAAACCTAAGTGTCCACCCGAACAGTTAGCTAAACTCTGCTATTTGAGTTAGCCCCTGGATGTATAGCTTATACGGCGAACGCAAATGAAACAGCAGAGCCGGAAGAGCCTTTAGATGTGATTTAGAAGTATTTAATGCTCTTATCAACATGGGAGTGGGCAAATATTCTTGCTTTATGGAAATCTATGTATACATTTATTACTGGAAATCAATTTACAACACAAAGTAATGACAGATATTGTCCAGAAACCCTGCATTTAGCATGAAAACATGGCAAACTGCAGCCCAACAGGCAACAACAGCTGTCAGTGTGTCAGTGTGCTGACTTGACTATGACTTGCTCCAAACTGCTTGTGATTGTTTTCTGTGTTCTGTTGTTTTTTTCTTGTATGCGCTTTACGCTTGGTTTTGTGTTTTACCAATGTTATTGTAAATTGCTTTGTAACCTGTGTTTTAAAATGTGCTGTATAAATAAAGTTACTTACTTAACAACATTAAATGTTTTCTCCTGTGTTTCTTTCATTTTCTCTTCTGTACCGAAAATGTTCAGAACCGTGACCCCGAAACTGAGGACATTGTGTACTATTACACCAAGAGTGTTCAATTAGTACACTTCCAATTAATGGCTATAGTTTTTAATCAGCGCACGTAGGAAGGAAATCGCTTCGGAAATCAAGAAACTGCTCTACAAGAATCTTAATAGTAAATTACAGACCTGTAAAAATAAAGAGCACCGCAAAAGTAGAAAAGAAGTCAAAGAACATCTGTCATTTACTAGATATGTTCCACACAAACAGTAATATTGTTCGGTCAACACGCTCTAAATGTAATATTAATCTGTATAGCAGAGGTATCAAAGAGAAGGCGCAGTGCAGGACAGGCTACCGTTTGCACAGAGTACGACAGCAGCAGCTCCCGCATGAAGCAGCGGGAGGCGCTGGGCTGGGTGGTCCCTGTGAGCTCTCTGTTATCAGAGGCCAACAAAATGCCACGCTGCCTCTGTAGATGAGCTGATCTCCTCTTCTCGCTCTCTCAGGGAAAGGTCAGATGGCTACAGGAGAGTTTTTTATTTTTTTAATAGAATGCTAGGACATGCCAGAGGCTAAAGACATAAGGTTACAGTGGCATAAAATACATAAATTCTATCATTTTGCATCAATTAAAAGATCTAAAGCTCCACATTACAAAGGCCTGGAGCGTTTTAATTACTTGTCACATAGCTGGAGTTGTTTAGTTATATGTTATGGTAACCTTGTACTTCATGCGAGAAAAAGGTGCTGCAAATACTCATCTGTGATGCCTAATAAATTCTTTCTATTGCAAAATAAAGCCGTCATAGCTATAAAAACATGACCTCTGACCTTCATTAAGGGATGATTTTAGTTTATTCTTCTTGTTTTGTAAAGGATTTTACTGGGTTTACTTATTTACGCAACACCTCTGGGGCCAGATGCATAAACAATGTGTATACAGAAAATCATGCATACATCTTTCTCACACATAAATTGATAATTTTTAAAAGTATAATGTGCAGTGAGAGTGAACGCACCGTGTACATGTCAAAACAGCCATCTCATATTCAGTATTTTCATTTAGTTTCTTAGCCAATTTCACTGAGTGTTGCATTTCACACACTATATAATCTGTCACATTAACAAAGACTATTTTTACTTTGACATTTTACTTTCTCTGTTTATGCTCTTTTCGTTTTATTCTTCACTCTATAAACATCAATAGTTCGTACTCTGTTTCGCTCTGAGTCCTATAAACTAAATCATGACTGAGTACCTTTCTTTCCATTCAATCATCATGATTGAGATATCATTGCTGATTATGGTTTACAGGTGCACGTGTGATGAATTGCAGACATTTTGGATGCTATAAATAATCACAGCTGTGTGTTTTTGGAGGACTTTGCCGTTACGAGAGACATTTTGAGAAATTGCACGTCTTCTCTCCCGTTCCTTTTATTGAGAGATTTGCAAAGTAGATCAAGGTGTTCATAAGCAAACATGTGATTAAGGTGCACGTCTATATCCACTTATGGTTAATTCTGGGAGCGTTCAGAAGTCAAGAGTTTAAGTGTTGTCCCCACTCATACTTCTCTGCACCTGGTCAGTGCACAGTTGCAGAGACAACAAACTATAGTTAAAATGCAGGAACTAACTAGCGGCTCACAATTTTACTCCAACTTACAGTAAACTATCAGACGCCGTGTGTCTGCAGGGTACTGCTTCTTTAACATATTTGTGGCCCCAAATGATGATATTGTGAATATGCCCTCTCCGGTGCTGCTGAAAGGGCAAACCACTGGCTCTGGATTAAGAGGAGAGACAACACCTGGGCTCTGCAATAACATCAAGAACGAGATGACCTCATTGCTGAACCCTCTGGAGGTGTAGTGGGCTTATCAGCCAAACGCCGAGGAGGGAGGGCGCCCAGTTGAAAATCGTTCCCACTGACAACAGCATATAGATGGATTACCGCATGGGCAGAGTGGGCACATGCCGACGGTCTTAATCCAATGTGGGGACCTTGGCCTTAAGATTTATTACTATCTTTTTTATTTTCTTCAAATATTGGAGAAAATGTGATTTTGAAAATGTCAAATTTAGTAATGTTGTATGACCAGAAAAAAGCCGGTTGTTTAGGTGGGAGGATATTTTTCACTGCTGTTTTGTGTGATCGTAGCTGTGGCTCCGTACATCATTTGATGTCTATTTATGTCGGCTATTCTTCACGGTTTGTTGTTGGTTTTATTTAAATTAAGGTGTGTGTTATCACTCCTAAAGATGTATATAGCTTACTGCGCTGTACATGGCATGTATATAGAACGAAACAGGCTGAAAATGGCAGTAGTTTAAATTCATCATGTCAAAATAACTAGAATTTCAAAGTAAAATATTGTCAGCTTTTTACATTAAACCTTCTACTGAGGTTTTTAAATGAAACTTCGTCGTCATCACCCAAAAAAAATGGGAAAAATATGATTTAAATATGGTTATATAAATGTACTTTATGGTGCTGTTAGATTGCTGCTAGACCGCCCCGTTAATCCATGTGTGAGCCTGTTGTTCTTGAAAGGCTAAACACCAGGAAAGATGGTTTAAAGCGGAATAGATGCCTTGTGTGAGACCTAACTCTTGCTGCTTGAGGAGGGCACACGCAGTGCATGTGTACAATTTGCACGTGTGGTCTGTGGTGAGTTTGTGTCCAGGGCCCGTGGTCATGATAATCCATCCATACACAACAGCAAGCTCTCAAGGTATGTGCAAACAAACAAGGGATTGTATCACCTATAGTCCTAAACAGAACTGAACTGAGGACAATAAAAAAACACAGAAAGCTATCTTGTAATATGAAGTCAACTGCAACAGCAACCCGGTCTCTTTATGGTGCTTCATAATGATGACAAAGGTTAAAAAAAGGCAACGAATGTGACTTTTTTTATTCATCATACACCGAGATCGTTTCCCTCTAATGACATTGCCATGCTCCAAAGTTCCAGTGGGTGGAAAATGTGGGAAATTGATGTCATTTAATTAGTGGAGATGGAACAGTCTACTCTATTGCAGTCCAATTTTCCCCCTTTTATTCATCATAACCTGTGCATGGAGATGATTTCCCTTCACTGACACTGCCACACATGTCATACAGCAAAAGTTTTAGTTGGGAAAAAGTAGCAAATTTATGCCATTTAATTAGTGGGGATGGACCGCTCTTCTCTATTGCAGTCCAATTTTTGGACTTTCAGAAAAGTTAAGCTGATGAGACACTTGAAAAAGAAAAAAAAAAACTTGCATAATACAGTTTAAATATCCATGCTGATTTTCTAATTTATTACGGAGCCGAAGTACTTACACTGAACCTCCAGGTATCTCTGTGCTTGGAAGTCCTTGACGGCAGGGTGGTCTACGATGCAAGCCACCGGTACTCCATCATCCTCCTTACTAACGGTGAACGTCAGCCGGCTGGTTACTGTGTACATCTTGTCGTAGGTAATCTCAACTTTAGGCTTGCCTGTGGGAAACATCAAAACACAAGCAGACTTAAACACAGCAATACAGGTGCATTTTGAATTAGTCGTTTAAAAGGTCCAGTGGGTAGGATTTCGGGGGATCTATTACCAGAAAATGGATTATAATATCCAAACTATGTTTTCTTTAGTGTATATAAAACTACTCTACATGGGGAGCGAGGGAACAGTGCTCACCAGCCTGATCTCATGGGAAGGCGTATAAATAGCACGCCACTTTAAGGACATTTTGCATGTCATGACAACACATTTTAAGCTTTTCACGGGTCATTTAACACCACTGGGTTAACATTGTGAAATGGCTATTCTCATGTCATTTAACGCCACGACATTGCCGTGAAATGGTCACGGCAATGTTTAGGTAACAAAACCACTTGGGGTTTAGGAGAAAACATCAGCATGGCTGGGCTTAAAATAAGTAAAATATATACGTAAACAATGGAACACAAGTACAGAAAACACATCACTAACATAACTCAAATAACTCAACAACACTTTGGGACACGATTAGCGGTCTCCTGGTTGAAAGTCCTGTCGAAAAAATACCGTACTTTCGCTCAGGAAACCAGCGTTTGTGTCCCGTGTGAAACCAGAAGTCAACGTTGATTTATTTGTCACATAACTTACGTACTTAAGTAACGCCCCTTCCGGTGTTATTTTAAGCCAAACCACAATCTTTTCCTAAACCTAACTAAGTAGATTTGTTGACTAATCCTAAGGAAGTTGTTTCCTGTAAAGACGGAAGTTTATTTTGAAAAGACTGTAGGCATGTAATGAGCAGATATTGACACGTGTTGCTGGACATTCATAGGAAAACTAATGAAAAAAGGAGGAATTACTTTTTCATAAGACATCATACGAGCCGTTGTATGAGGATACGTTTGTGGTTTGTTGGACTCATTCATCTCCCCTCCGTCCCACAATAACTAGTCTCTCTCACTTTTCATTCTACGTCACTAGCTCTGAGCGTAGCCTATTCACACGGATGCGTTTACATTGCATTCAGTACAGACTACATGGCATGAAATGACACGCCAAAAGCAAGAACGGCGTCGTGATTGCACGCCAAATGATTTACAAATTGTTCTGTCATTCATACGCCATTTGGTGAGACTGATGAAGAATGATCATTCTTCCCATTTTCTTGCAGTCCCTGAATTTTGATCTATAACGTCTAATCTAAACACAAACACTAAACACAGAGCTGCTTGTTGTCTTAATCACTTGAACGACTCCTCGTAGTTTGCTGGTTGGTTGGCTTCCTCCTTCAGGGCTCAACTGATTTCCAGAGTGTTTTTCACACTAAAGTCATATAATGAAAACTGAGCTCCAGAGGTTTAGGCTAGCTTTACAAAGAAAATATGAATAAAGTCTGCATGCTTTTATTCTAAAAGTCTTTTTGAAAAATAGAACCAAAAGTTCCGATTTTGGATTTCTTTCTAACTTGTGCTGAAACTCTATTTTTTGCATCCTCGGCACCTCTGGGAGTACTCTGAGAACAACTTGTTTTGTTGAAGGGTCAGCCCACTAAGTTTTACTTAACGAAATAACAAAGCTGAACCCTTTGGACTCTAGGATGCCAGGGGAAAAAAACATGCTTTAAAAATGTTTAGGTGTGATAAAGACAGCCGTTGTTTGGCTGCAAGTAGAAAGTCTTTCTTCCGTTGACCTTACAAAATATGTAAAGTGGAAGCGAGGAGGGTGTCCTTGAGAATGGTCAGAGAAGGTGAATCAGCTAACAATTGCCTGCTGTCAAGGGCTACTCTGCGACTGTGAATCACTCATTAGGCTTCATGAAGCCAGATTTATTGTGTGGCCACCTTTCGCGCAGCACTGCCAGATCCAAAGCCTGCAAAGTAACCCTCCTCTGATTAGTGGCTGCTCTGTAATATCACACAGACAATATGTTCTCAAAAGCAATGAAGAGGATACCTCATCATAATCATACAAAATAAGAGGGATAGCTGCAGACAGCGCGGCACGGCACAGTCACAAAGAGAGATTGATTATTCTTATCCCTTTGTCCTACTTCCTAACAGACTGTTGCACGTGTGTGTTTGTGTCCCATCAATAAAACAAATACTGGAAGCATAAAAGTGAAAGAGCCTGCCAAGAGAAATGCTGGTAGAGAGAAGAAAAATCAGTCTTAATGTGAACAGTTGCATCCATCAGTTTGTATTTTAGCTGTAAAATATGTACTAAGTGCACCTGTGCTGCCGCTCTGCCACTGTGGTGATGCCGTCACCGTGGTGACAGCTGTCTCTTTGGATGCCGGGAAAGCAAACCTGTGTGATGTGCCTGGTGTAAAGGAACAGGTTGTCATGAATAAATACCACTAGAGGCTTCAGATTCATGAAAGCACCTGAAACGGGAACCTGAAGGGGTCTGCTCATATCAAAATGTCTTTTGAGATGCATGAAACAGTGGTGAAGAGACGTCTTTATTCAAGTCCCTGGCTCTCTGGATCTCCTGCTTTACAGCTGAGGAATTCATTGTAAAATCATAATACTTCCCTACGGAAGCTAAGTGTCTGTGGGTTTGAAACCTGCACAAAGGCAAGTAACTAAAGAAGGCTTGTGAAATAATAAATTATACTATAAATAGAAATGTGGTTGAGGTGATCAGTGAGCCTCCATCTTAGTTCCTGCCCCTCCTCTTTCTTCAACCTTTTGCCATTACCAAAAAAATTTAAGACGTGTGGCTCCATTTGCACAGGAAGCATATCACCCAGTGATAATATATATAACAAATGCTACTGCTCGCTGCACCCGATTCCGTTATCCGTTATCAGGCCATTAAATAGGCGTTATCGGTCGCTATAAGCACCATGAATGAGGGTCATTAAGGGCCTACTACGTGAAAACGAAACAGTGTGTAACATTTAGGGGGATCTATTGGCAGAAAATAATATATATAGCTAGAATGGCACTCAGAGAGAGCAGACCTCTGGCCCCCCTCTCCGTTCAGCTTGCACCATCATCCACGTGTATTTTTGTTTATGTTGAGATCAGCTGTACGTAGCAGAGCAGCGTGTAACACTTCATTCAAACTGGACAGAAACAAAATAAAACTCAACTAAACCGTCGTCGTTACTGTTTCCAACGATCACCAAGTGTGCTTTGGTCGGAGCTTAATGTGATTCTACAGTTGTTATCTGTCTCTCTCTCTCTGAAGGAAGGAGGCGGGGTCATGCGTCATCAACGCGTCATCAGGTACACTGCGCATGTGTTATACCCAGAGGTCTTAATGTTCTGGCTGATCTTAATGCTTAAAAATATTCCTGAATACGGACCATGATCTGGATCGCCACCAAAATCGAATGGATTGTTCATTACACCCCTCAAAAAAAATGTTATTCAAATCCATCACGTACTTTTGGAGTAATCTTCCAAATGGACAAACCAACTAACCAACAAACCAACGCCGGTGAAAACATAAACTCCTTCTGAGCAATCCTACACGCTTGGCACCTGGGAGAGGCTTTAGTTCATTGTAGTCTCAACCTCACCGCTAGATACCGCCAGATCCTACACACTGTTCCTTTAAAAGCAACATGTTCTGACATGTTGTAAAAGTGAATGAAATGATTACAAACACAAAAGTTTCTTTAGGTTTGGACAACTAAACTGCAACTTCTTTAGGTTTAGGCAACAAAAACACTTAAGTTAAGTTTAGGAAAACCATTGTGTTTTGGCTTCAAAGAACTACGTTTCCAAAGTGAAACTTAATCCTTCTGAACACAAAAACAACGTTCGCACATGATGCGAACCCCGGTCTCCTGGGTTAAAACACTGTGTTTTGTGTCCCATCCATCACCCTCGACTTCCACCTCATACGGATTTTCATGCTGTCTATACTACAGGGCCTGACTTCCACTTCTGTTCCTGTCATAATGACTATATACCTTCTTTCGTTGATGTGAATAGATGATAAAATCTACTGGTGATAGTAAGCCTCTGTCGACCCACATCTACTGTATGGTGCTTATAGCGAACGATGACAGCGATAACAGGCTGGCTCAGTGAAACTCTGAAGGGCACAAAATAACGGGAACTACAGCTTGTGAGTTGAATTTTCTTGTTTTCTCCTCGCCTGGATTGAGGTATCTTCACATGACCACGGAGCAGCCACTAGCTCACCATCCGCGTGTGCTAGGTGAAGATAAAACAAGTGAATCGTGCTGTGCGCTGTTCAGCACAAGAAAGTGTCAGGAGCCCATTCCTGGAGGAAGCCAGAGGAGACAGAGTAGTCTCATAAGAGGGACATCTGACAGAACTCCAAATGTGCTGCATCAAATATTAATGTGTTCAAGTAGAAACAATGTAGCTCTTGAGGGAAACACACTAGATGCATCAAAACACATGTGCCCATTGTTTTCTATTGAAGCCTACTCACTGGAGGACTCATTCTAGGTTGATGCATCAGGATACGCCCAGAGTCGACATGCGGCAACACTCAAAGCAATTTAATCACATCGTCTCCCTGGGTTGGCACATCCGGGCTAATACCGTCACCACTTTTTCTGTGTGTATGGCTCATCCAGTGTGCTAACTAAGGGCATCAAATAATACAGGTCAAATCACATGATGCTACATTATGTGATAGGGCCAGCCTGTATTGCCCTTTAGCCCTTGTGTACAGCTAGTTTTCTTGATCATTGTCTTTAGATCTCCCTGCAGTATTAGGCACTGATCTGGTCAACACAAAAGCTGTAAAGTGGCATATTCGTGCCCCCTGAGACATTGGAAACTTGGTGACATAATGACTGCTTGCAGAGCTAGTTGACGAACTAATTTAGCTGGCGAGCTCACCACTAACATGCTTGCACTAGTTACAGGGATCTGTAATTTATCGATACAATGATCACGTCCTTTTGTGAAATAAGTAGTGAACTGTTAGTCATAACTTTTTTTATTTGTGAATTAATACAGTATAATTAATGAAACATTATTTAAAAGTTCTCTGAATCGTTACCTATAGTCATAATTATGGTCCAAAATGAAGTGAAATTGCATAGTTTTGAGAAAAAAACCTTCAATATTGGCTTGCGGGAGAAGCCCCAAACACAATATCTCCTGGTACCTTTTGTTCGCTGTAGAAATACAGAAATGTAATAATGATAGCTGGTACTGGCCGATACACAGGACAACATGTGAATAAGGGAAGTACTGGCACTTATTTTTTTCCACTTCAAGCACCGGTACTCTGACAGAGCAGGATTATATACAAGTAGAGCTAATAGGCTTCTTTCCCTTCAAAGGCCAGCACTGTCCAGACCATTTGCTACTGGTCAACAGTGCAAATCTACCAGTAGCCTACAGCTCAGTGTAATATGAAAAAGATAAATAATGATGGATAAATAAAACCAGAGACAGTTCAGAGAGGAGAAGGTGCACTGGGAGTCAGTTTCCTGTATCTGTGTCACGTGGGTTTCACCACTGCCGCCCTTTTAGGAGACTACAGCAGGTCCTGAGTCTATTAACTCCAATGGGAGAAGTGAATGCAGATTATGACCACTTCTTTCATACCATAGTCGCCAAAGTAAATATTGGACCCAGTTTTCACAAGCCACATATCTTCAGTACATTCTGATACTTAAATGATTTTCTGTCTCTCGCGTTCTCTGGCGACGAACATTGGCGAACGCCTTAGCTAACTAATTTTCATAATGCTAAATATGGCTGTTAGTTGTGTAAATATCTAATGTTAGAAAAAGAAAATATAAATACATTATGCAAATATGTGGCACGGTGGTGCAGTGGTTGTGCCTCACAGCAAGAGGGTTGCAGGTTCAAACCCTTCTGTGTGTAGTTTGCATGTTCTCCCGTGTTAGCGTGGGTTTTCTCCGGGTTCTCAGGTTTCCTCCCACAGTCCAAAGACATGCAGGTTAGGTTAGTTGTTGACTCTTAATTGCCCGTACATGTAGGTGTGAATGTGAGAGTCAGCCATGTGATAGTCTGGCGACCTGTCCAGGGTGTACCCCGCCTTCGCCTAATGTCAGCTGGGATCGGCTCCAGCCCCCCCACAGCCATGAACAGGATAAGCGGTTACAGATAATGGATGGATGGATTATGCAAATATAATCCAATCTGCTTCCATCCACAACGTTCGCAACCCTTCCAAACGAGGAGGTGGGAGAGGCGAACACGCCATGACCGCACCAGCTTAGCAGACAGGAGGTGTAAACCATTTCAAACCATTGGCGGAGCTTGAAATGCAGCATTTTTTGTTTTTTATAACACACTTTTACCAATCATTCTGGTGCTCTTGTTGTGATTTTGAATGAGTCTCTTTCTATAAAACTAACTAAGGTGACGATTATGTGACCTTAGCAGAAGAGAACTAGAAAAGCCCTTTAAAAGTGAAGTGAGTATTGGTGATGAATTAATGAAAGCTCTCTATTTGAAAACGCCACGCTGTGTTGAGCACTAAGAACATTTGTGAGAGACTGTTTTGAGAGTGAGGCCGGCAGAGATGAACGTCACTGAAAGGCAGTGGAAGGTCAAGTGGCACTTTAGGTGTTCTGTAGATGCTAACATACACACTCAGCTGGCTCTGACTCCCTGTGCCTCCGCTACGCTTCACTTCTTCTACTGTTATCGTTTAACCACATTCTTGTGGGGCAGTAGTGTCTAGTTAAAGAAAGTATATGTCTCTACACTTCAATCGCTTTACTTTTGCCCAAAATATTCTTTTATCCACTTGTTAGAGTCTTCCTGCCGGGGAAGAGCAGGGTAATTGAAATCACACTGTGGTTGTCTCATAAGACTTGAGGCTAATGGCTGTTCTGGTCCCTGTCAGTCAGTGAAGTGCCCTACCTACTGGCTTTTCTTTTTTTAAACCCATCTTCCTTTCTTTCGTCTTGAAAGAGCAGACCGGAATGACCTGCATATTAGCTACATCCCGCAACGCTTCTGTACAACTCCCCTCTTTTCACGACTTCCACTGCAGTCTGAGCAGAAGAACTGGAGATATATCAGCGCCGGGGCATATGTTGATAAATCACTCAACAACAGGGTAATAGTAAAAGAAAAGATAAGGTGATAATAGTGAAATAATGGGTCTGTGCATATTAAGAGAGATGGCTGGATTTACATTGGCAAGCATGACAATTGCAACCTTTAAATGATATTTAAGAGAGCCTGATTATCCCTCCAGGTAATTAAGTTAAATTCTGGGGACGTTTAATTAGAAATAAGTCTGCCAGGCATGGAGCCACAGCCGAAGGTAATTTAAGTAATTCTGTCCTCGTGTCAGAACTCTGGCACCCTCAGCCATTCCTTTTGCTCTCCATCTTTCATTTCCTTGCTCTCCTTTTGTCTTTCACATTTTCAGCGTCAGCAGAGCAAAACCTGTTTTCTTTTTCACAACAATGCTGCGGTGTCAACTAAACAAACTGCAGAGTTATTTGACATAGTTTACTAAAGAGCTTGCATTAAAAACGGCAGTAGTGTCAGTAAATGACCGTAGGTACTGTATGTAAACTGAAAAAAAAGGTGGATTTTATAATGCCATTGTTTTAGGCTGTTTCAGCTAGTAGCACTTTTTAACCTGTGGTGGAAATGGATAAAATGAATTGGCATGCTCTAGTAACAGGTGAGCCTTTGAGTACCGCTGAGTGTTGTGTTATGGTGTTATCTATCAATTGTAGAACTACAAAGAGTGCCGAGCCCATTCTGTAAATGGCAATGCATTCCCAACAAGTGTGTGAAAACAGCATGGGCGTGGGGTCGAGAGCCATTCAGCGTCATACAAATGGTTTTTCTGCCATTCAATAAAACAAGCAAATGAGCATTTTTGGAAAGCTCAGTTAAAGTTAGGTTGTATTACAGAAACTTCTCAACTTGCAGATCCTGTCTTTAAGGTCCAGTGTGTAGGATCTGGTGGTATGTAAAAACACAAATGTCCCTCTCTGGAGTCATTTGGAGCAGAGCCAGTGCGTAGAGTGTGTGTGTACATGGGAAGTGAGTGGTGAAGCAAGAGAGAGAGAGTGTTGGCAATGGGACCGAGTAATGTTATCAACTCCGGCTCAAGCGGGAAAAATGAACAGAGTTTGGTTTTGTCCATTCTGAAGAAACATGGTGGTGCAACATGGCCGACTCTGTGGAGAGGACCCGCTCCCTATGTAGATATGAAGGGCTCATTTTAAGGTAACGAAAACACAACAATTCATATTTTCAAGTGATTATACACGAAAGAAAAAAAACGTAATGATATTAGATTCCATTTCTGCCAATCGATCCTCCTAATTATTACACACTGGTCCTTTAAGTGTTTGGTAACCATGGTAATTAGGGTTAGGACCTGATTTAGGAAAAAGCCATTGCAGATGAAGAGTTCCTAAGTCAATGTACCCAATGTAAGATAGGAAAAGTGTATTACACAAGCATCCTAACAAACTCTCCTAACTTTAGGATAACTATCCTAACTTTAACTTTTCCGCCACTTTTCTTCTGCTGTTTGGACATAAGTGCTGCCTTCCTCTTCCGATCACTTGTCAGAGTACTTATTTTCTATTTGATAGCATCAACGCTTCATTGGATGCCGGATACTGCCGGAGACTGTGTCTGCTATCTTTGCCCACTCTCTGTCTTTTATCTCAGAGGAGCGTTGTTGTAAATTTTCCCAAAAGAACGTCTTTGGATTTCTCTACAGATGTTGCACACACCTCTAATTCATCTGTCTTGAAGTTAAGTGCTCGTCGTTGTTTTTGCTCCACTTCATCGGAAGTTTCGGTGTGTGCACAAAGTTGTTTAGCTGAGATGAGAAAAGAAAAGTAGTGTTTGCTACGTAACAGACATAAAAGTTGATAAGCGGTGTTGGATTGTGTATTTAGGATTTCCTAACCTGAGATAGGAGGAAGTAGGAGTCCTATAGTTAGTGCTTCTGTAATACCAATACTATCTTAGACTCTTCCAATCTTAACTTGACTTAAGACTTGAGATAAGAAGTTTCTGTAATATGGCCCCTGGTGAATACTCAGTACAGTAAAGTGACCACAAGAGCATTACCTTTGACTAATCAATACTTACAGCCTATATGCCAATACTTGCCTGTATGCACTGGTCAGCAGAAACATAGTACTGCAAGAAAAATTGACCGAACATTTTTTCAATTTTTGTGATGTTAACAGCTACTTTGAGACAATCCCTGACCTTGGCACATTGGAACATTCTCAGACCACTAAGGGTTTAATGTGCTGCAGTGTAGAGGTGAAGCAGCTCAGGGCCTTCTACACAACTTCTGATTAGGACCTTTGTTTCAAAGTCTTTACAAAGCTTGCTGTCTGGGCTCTGAGGTGGAGCTGCCTGGCAGGAGGCCTGTTCACCCCTGAGCTCTGCTCACACTTCTGAAGCTCAGCTACCTTTGATGAAGGCATGAAAGTTGTCGCGGTGCCAACAGACTCTGGCCACCGCTGCACATCCACACTGCTTTAATGGAAACTATTCAAAGTCGCAGCAGAGCTCCATTTAAAGAGCAACAGCATTGATGCGAGCACTAAATAGGGAAGGGGAAGAAAGGAACTGGTTCATTTATATACATGGCATAAGGGCTTAAAAGATGCATACGTGCATCCAAAAGTTAGAATTTGGAAACACTTAGAAGTAGAATGTGCACACCTGCAGAAACTTGTGTGCAGGTGCATTTTGGAAACAATAAGAAATGCAACACCAGTGGCAAAATAGCAAAATAAAAGATCTTTCTCAAAAAGTCATTCCAGGGCAAATAATTCATGATGACCTTTGAGGCCTAAAACAATGCATTTTCTGTTGGTTTGTTCAACAAACCGTGCATGAAATGACAAGCAGCCTATGAAGTGTGTCATTTGGTGCATACCAAAATTGCTTTCACCTATAGTAAGTTTGTCCATTTCCAGGTTCCTCCCTCGGTGGAGCAACACCACTGATGAGGCCGAATGCACTATAAAAGCAAATGCTCAGGAAGGGCATCGAGTTCTAGTGTCCCCTGATGCCCACCGGTGGGGCCGGTAACAACAACACACTATTTGGCATCGACTTGGATACATCGAACCACTTCTTCTTGATTTCTGAAATGGTTCGGCTGATGTGACATGCTGCCCCTCAAGACATTTTGTCTTAATGGTATAACCGTAACTCAGAAAATGGTGCAGTCCACCTGGTCTCAACAATAGTATTCATATTGCCAGCTTTTTTTTTATACTTAGTCATAGTCCTGAGATTAAAAGCCCACGTCAGTTTAAGTCATCTTCTTCCTTCTTAAGTTTAGCATGTTTTAAAACTCTGGACATTCTAGTTTTGCCTTAGTCAAAGAAGACCATGATCATTTCCAACCCGATCTCATGGGAAGGCGTATGAATAACACGACATAAAAGGATATTCCGCATGTCATGAGGATGCATTTAAGGCTTTTTGCATCATTTGTTTGCTGCTTTTCGCATGACATTTGTACGCCACGCAACAAAACTACGGTAACGTCTGCAGTTAGGTTTAGGCAACAAAACCACTTAGTTAAGTTTTGGAAAAGCATCATGGTTAGGCTTAAAATAAGTACGTATACTCAGCTAAACTACAACGTAAGTATGGAAAACACGTCACAAACGTCACTTCCCCTCCCGCCCACCATAAGCAGTCTTTCTCACTTTTTATTCTACGTCACTAGCTCTGAACATACCATATTTACGTAGATGCATTTACATAAACATACTACACGGCAAAAGCAGAAAACGGCCTTCTTATTACATGCTTTTGCCATGTGCATTATTGTGTCAATCATACACCTTTTCGTGTCACCGTGCTGTCATTTTAGTCAAGTTATAGTCAAGATAATGTGATAGCATTTTAGTCAAACTTAAGCAAAATGCATCCAGGTTAGAATCCACCTGATTTTAGTGTAAAAGACTTTTCAAAATTGCAGACAGGCTGTCTGATCTGACGCCATAGAATTTAAGTAAAGTGTTCTCTTTTAGGCTTTGTGGACTGACTTCATCTTAAATAAGCAGCTGATTTATTTGCTTATCACTACTCACAATGGTTGAGTTAACAGGTGAAGAACATTTCAGGTTCATTGTGGGTTCTAAAGAGAAAATTGCAGTAAAGTGGCAGTAGCATAATATGGGCAGGATCAATAATCAGAAGGTTTTGAAAGCATAAAGTACATGGTTTTCTTCTTTTGTGGAATTTGTGTAATGTGCCATGTTTTTACAAAGCGAGGCGAACAGTGACTGCAGGAGGAGGTTTCTTTCTTCTTAGAGGTGACGCATCAGTCAGCCCCTTTTTCTCTAGTTCATGGAACAGAGTGTGTTTGTGTCACACAGAGGTTTTCATTTCACAGATAACCAAACGAAAAGGGGACAGGTGACTGAATATTTATGAAAGGAACTTTAACTGCAATACTACATAATGTGTTAAGAGAAGAAATGTCTTGATTGATCATTGTAATTGTCTCTTTGTGTGCGGAGTCGACCTACCTGGAAGCTCTTTGTCTCCCTTCATCCATCGGATGGTGGCAGCAGGCTTACTGCTCATGGCGGTGCAGGTCATCTCCGTCTCGTTGCCCTCACTCAGGACCTCATCGCGGGCCTCGATGATGGGGTTACCTGGAGGAACTACGGCAGGAAACACAAACAACACTCTGTAAACATGAGGGGGGGATGCTGTACGTCTATACCCAGAGAACTACATGATGAAGTCATCAGAGCTGACTGAGAGGAGAGAGGGTTTATTTTAAAGTTTGCATTTTTAAAGAAGGTCAGATGACAATTAGAAAGGTGCAGAGCACCCATGACCCATGGCATTATGATGGATGGCAACCTGTCCAAATTACTTATTTATTGCAGTTACTTATTAATAACATTTATGTATGCATGACTATATTAAACAAAATGCTTTACAAATATTATTTAATGTCCATATAATGCAAAAAAATAAAACAAATCAACTAAAAACTGAAATTAATATAATTTTATTGTCATATTTTAGTATTGCAGCAAAACATATAGTTTGATATTGCTGAGTTAAATAAATACAAAAACTAAAATCTACTTTATTTAATTACATAAACCTATAAAATTGCTCATTTCCAAGTCTTAGTATGCAACTAGCTTTCATATCTCTGTGCTCTCTGTGGTAAAATGAGTATACCTTTGACAGAATATCCAAAATAAAGCAATATGTGTAGACTCTATGGCAGATAGATGAAAAATAATCCAAATAGATGATTGATTAGTTATCATCTGATGTCCCAATGATATGTTAATGATTTTGCATCCATTCAGTAGTCGTATCATTTCTTGAGGCATTTCTTCTAAAAGTGGCAATTTCGAAGATTTTCATTTAAATAAAAGTCTATTAAGTCACTATCTATTGCCCAAGGAGGCAACACAATGGTGATTACAATATTTATATATCTGCAGAATTACAAACTGGCTGTCTATGGCAACATTCATGGGAAAAAAATGCTGCTATGAAGGCACAGTCACTTGTGCGAATGCAGACTCGTAGCTATCGCCTCCCGAGGTCATATTCGCCTGAAAGTTCACCAAAGTTGATCTTCACATGAATGCGAAGATGCGAAGATGCGATTTTGTTTTGCCACTTTAACTGATAGTGATATTTAAGAAGAAATAAAGAACACAGTTACTGTTTGTTGTAATTGCCTCCTCAGGCTTTGGGTTTGAATGCCTGTCATGAATATGTGAGGGAGACACAATCAAACTAAAACAGGACGCTGCTGCTCTTCAACAAGCTTGTCTGCAATGAAGAGTTGATGACGGTTGACCTTATAGATAATAAACTCTGAGCTGAGTGTTATTCTGTTCATTTTCAAACAATGTGTCCCGATTAGCACTTAGCGGGGTTATGTAGGATATACACACACACACACACACACTAGTAAAGGCATGCGTAATTCAATATTATCGTATATCCTCTGAGTGTATCATGACGATGTTCTCATTTTGCATTGAACAGCAATTTGATTTATGTGATTTCACACACATTTGTGCCATATCGGTATTGGGAAAAAAATCATGTTCATATATATTGATATGGATTTCAGACATCACCCAGCCCTAATGCACGCTACTGAAACCACATACATACACGTAAAATATTACATGGGTATTACCTAATCCATGCACACTACATCACTGTGAAACTATGCACACAATTACAGTTTATTACACAGGAGTGTGTGTGTGTGTCTTCTCAGCAGTCTGTATGTCTTGTTTCAGGAACGTATCTATGTTCCCCAGTTCAATATTCTGTTAACACACATTAAGTTAACATCTCAAAAGGTTTTATGTTGTTTTCCCAGGGCCCTATGTTCAACTCCATGCTATGTTCCCTTTGACGAGTTCTGCAAATAGCCCATGTCATATTAAGAAATAAATAGAGCTGGGGAACATCCTTTTCAGGTTCCTATTAAGCAGCGTATCCTCAATCAATGGTTAGTATGATTGAGGATGCCTGGCAACACGTGACACACGTGTCAATTTCCATTCCAGTCTTGTCAAAATAAAACTACTTAGTTAGGTTTAGGAAAAGATTGACTAGGTTAGGGTTAGGCAACAAAACTATTTGGTTATGTTTAGGAAAATTTTGTGTTTTGGGTTAAAATAACTCCGGAAGTGACGTAACTAAAGTACGGAAGTTACGTGACAAAAACTAGTTAGGGTTAGGAAAAGATTGTGGTTTGGGTCTGGTTCCACACAGGGTATGAAGAGTCTCCTGGGTGATAGTCCGTGTTTTTTGACGCACCCATCCACCCATACCTCTCCCGTCCACTGCATTTGTCGCATTACTTTTTCATAGATATAGCTATGAATGGTGTATGAGATCAATCTGCATTATGTGCTATAGAGCTGGGAACTAGCCTGTACTGATTCCCAGGTTGTTAAAAACATACTTGTTTTAACCCAAACCACAATCTTTTCCCAAACCTAACTAAGTATTTTTTGTTACCTAAACCGAAGTGACACCAAGGGGTATCCAGTACATTAAAAAGTGGTGCCAAGGGGTCCTGACCAAGTGTTCATATGTGTTGGGAATGAGAAGAGTTGGGGTAACATAGGCCCCTGTGAGAGCACATAGAACTGGGATACATTAGACCTTGGGAACTTAGGAAATATGACTTATTTGGCGTCACTTTCTTGCAACCTGGCTTCTGTATATCAGCTCATTTAAACACTACAACATTATGACAAGACTTAATAAGCAAGCACATGTGAAACACATGATTTTCCTGTTCCAAACTCCACAGTAGCTGCTGTCAGAGTCTCTCACAGTTTCCATCATCAGCTGTCAGCTACGTTGCTCAGCACGTGCATGTGTGCTGTCTTCCACAGTCTAAATGTTGATTAAAAGGCTTTTACCTCGCTGCTAATAAATAACATTGAGTGTTTGGGTGTATCTTTATGTGTGTTTTGCTGCTACTTACTTAGCACGGTGATGTCAGCGTAGGCTTCCTGCGGGGGGTCCGTGTAGAGCTGGCAAACATATCGACCCTCGTCTGACAGCGAGACATTAGACAGCGACACCCGCAGCTCGTTGTCTGAGAAGTTCACCAGCTGAAAGCGAGCGTCTTTCAGTGCTGAAAGAGAAAAACACATCGTTGTTTTTATAATTTATATGTACACATACAGGGGGTACACATATGCACGGTGAAGGAACAGTAAATAATACAGGTAATATTGACTGGAGCATAAATCCTTAATATTTACTTGTCATTTACACTGACTCTAACTATTTGGACACATTGTCTTCACACTGTAGCATCAGATGAACTGTGGAGGATTTGGAGCCCGTTTTTTTAGTGGGCCAAACAAAAATGGACAAACCAAACTTCATCATATATCAATATTTGCTGTCAAATCCTTTGCAGTGATTGACTGTTTGAGGTCTCCGACCCGCAGACATCAGAAGATCCTATCATAGCTGGCGTCTTTACTTCTAGCTTTTTGTTTTCTGTTTGTTCTTTGCTCAGTGGATTGAGGTCACAATATCTCACTGGTACCGTTCTAACTTTCATCCACCACTAGCACAGCAATCTGAATTGCTATTTCATTACATTTTTCTATTCTGATCTGCTCTGGGGACGGTTTGTTTTGAGTAATCAGTAGCGAGTGACGTTTACCTTAATTTTCTTATGATTATGATGTCATAACTTGGATAGAATAGAAATTATGGCGAGACCTATGAAAATAAAACCCAAATTGTATTAATCGCTTCCTCTCCATAAAAGGTTTGATCCATAATGCAAAGGAAATTGTCCTACAAGGCTGCAACTAACAACTAATTTCATTATTGATTTTTTTCTTATTAATCATTTGGTTCATAAAATAGTGAAAACGCTCATGGCTCTTTTCTAAAGCACAGGTTGACGTCATTAAATTGCTCATTTTGTCCGACCAGCACTCCAGAGGCAAACGATATTCATTTTATTACACATAAGACAAAGAAACGCAGCAAATCCTCACAATCGAGAAAGAGAAATTAGGGCATTTTTGCATGCAATATGACTTTTTTAATTGTCAATCAATTAATCCTTTAACCACATCGACTCAACTACAATCATCCAATTTCAAAATGAAAAACACAGCTTTTCTTTCTAGTCTAGTCTAGCCGCTCATTATGCCGCAATGATTGTATAAACAGGAACCAACGAAGAAGCAATTAATTTTTATTACTGTTAATTTAGACAAATAATAATAGTACAATAACAACGATAAGGGGTTGTTGTCTTTTGTCTGTTTCTTAATTCATCAGGGCTTCTTTGAGTTGTTTTAGCACCACATGTAGAATCACTAGCCCAAACCGGAAAGCCATTCAGCCATCCTGCTTTCTTTGCGTGCAGGCGTGCTTGTGTAAAAATAAATATTTAATAGTTATTATGTGCACAGAGATGCCGCTAGTCATTTTAGCTTGAAGTGCATCACAACTTCAACCGTGCTTCAAAGAACTTTCTAGAGAGAGAGAGAGAGAGAGAGAGAGAGAGAGAG
Organism: Sebastiscus albofasciatus; assembly: GCA_916701655.1. Taxonomy (NCBI): domain Eukaryota; kingdom Metazoa; phylum Chordata; class Actinopteri; order Perciformes; family Sebastidae; genus Sebastiscus; species Sebastiscus albofasciatus. Next base: position 48,206 of record CAKAOI010046937.1, read on the forward strand.
AAATAGCTCAATCTAATTAGTCAACAATCAATCACAGAGCAAAGTGATGTAACACAGTGTGCAGCAATGAAGAGAAAAGCTTAACTCCCTTCTGGTTCATTCTGTTTGGCGTGTGCAGACGTACAGCACACGCCAACAACATGCTTCGTATTAACCTCATCCTTGGCTGTCCTTTAGTTGGCCTACAGTGAAATTGAGGACAAATCCATAAATCCAGTCTCTTCCTCATCTGCAGCCACTTTCATCTTGCCTTACCTTGTTTGCCCATCTACCTTAGCACACTCTATCAGCTGTAATGTAGGATGACAACATGCGGTTAAGATGAAAGCCTACCCGTCTCCGACCCCCTTTGATGTGCCGATAAATTCTGCTCTGATTGACAGCAACTGCAGGCTCTTTGCACTCTTCACTCTCCCTGTATAGCTCTGTGTACTCATCCTCCAGCTTTAAGCATTAAACATGGAGACTTCTGACACAGAAGACCTCAAAACAGACATAAATAGATAGAAAAAAACCACCGGGCTATATTATTATTTCACAGATGACAAACAGAAGAAAGACGATGCTGCATGGCCATACGGTATTTACCTTTGACATCAAGACACAGACAGAGAGAGAGAGAGAGTGATTGAAACAGGAGAGAGGGAGCTCTCCAGTAAGAAGCAAGAATACTAATCATCACAATTGATTTTGTACATCATTAAACAAGAACATCAGGGTTATTTTAAAGGAGACAAACTCACTTTTTCAGTGCTTGTGCTCGTACATTTCGGTATCTGGAGTGTCTACCAACCCACAAACTGTGAAATAAGAGATTTCCGAAATGTTTTTCAACATACATTTATGCTGAAATAGAAAAAAACACTTTGGTCATACTGTTGGCTGTTCTGTACATGACATAATGTGCTGCTGCCATCTTCTCATGTCTCTCTGTCTTTCATTATCCTGCCAGAAAGGTCTGCTCATAACACTAAAAACAACAAATACCTAAGAAGTTCAAACACATTAGGAAAAGTTGGGACGAAGAAATCTGAAAATGCAGCATGCCATTAGGCTTATTTTTTAAGCAAATGCTTATTCTTTCCCTACACACGTCTTTCCTCACATTCGCCTAAAAAAACTTAAATGGTTGGTTTCCATTAGTGCAGCTATTAGATTCTTTTATCTAAGCACAATGAAGCCCTTATTGTGGCACATGAATAATACGCCCCTAATTAGTGTAGCTCATTCAAAAGCCTTGTTAGCCCTCATTAAAATGAGAGGTCAGACTCTAATCCTAATGATTTAATTGAATTAAAGGCTCCCAGATTAAAACATACCGATGCTGCAGTATACAGATGCACTGAAGAAAGCATACAACCTGTTTTCAGAGACAGAGCTGCTCTGGAGGGAAAAAATACTCATACTTTGTTGCTACGGTTATGACGGAGATATATGGAGACATATAATACATGACTTGAAGGGCATTGTGGTAACTAGTAATGGCAGCAGCGTAGGCATGTCAATATTGTAGTTATGTTATTAAAGAAGAAATTGTATAAGGATCTAAGTTGAATTTTTAGTTTTTAAACAAGGTGATTAATATGATCATTGTAGGAGAATATGGAGTCTAGAACAATATTTAAATTAATAATAGAGGCTTTAAGGTCACCAAAAGCAGATTTAACCTGGTTTGCAGGAAGATGACATAACACATGGTGTCATCAACATATAGCTAGACATTGCAGTTGGGAAATAAATCATTTAAGAAATAATTATGTTTAGAGTAAAGAGCAGGAAGCCTATCGAAAGTTACCAAAAAGATTTGATCCAGATTTAGAAGAATTGAATAATCCACATCACTTTAGCTTTCCTTTAGAGCTGACACTTCCTGCTATCTTCCAGTGTGTTTCACCTTTTCTCTTTACAAATATTCCAAAAGATGTTGAGTGAGGTTGAGCTCTAGTGGGTCCAGAGGGAAAGCCACGTGAGCCAGCACAATTTTAAAGAAGAGATGGAGGGCAACCGTAAAGTTTAACTAAGGAAATGCTTTGGAAACTACAACTCTTCCATTAAGGCTGCTGTTTGTCAATCACCTTTTGACTTTACTTTTACCTACAGTAGAGATGCTTCGTTTGTTTGGCTCTGTATCTTGGATAAAGACGCTTTCTGTCTCAAATATGTCAGCTTGACACACTCTTCGACAGATGTTGTGAGGTCTGCCTGGTCTTGCTTTGAAGGAAAATGACTTGGTTTGTAAATATCTTTTCAGCCGGTATCATACTACACTCTTAGAAAATATCACTTTAGTGCTTCACTTACTGTAGCTCTTTACACGTTGATTTAACCAACAGGAAAAATCATGTTAATCTTAATCGTTATTTGTTGAGTAGCCGTCCTACTCACGTCATTTTCAGTACACATGGAAGCTAGCTGTTGCTAGGAGCTGTTAATATACTGTTTTTCCTTGCTAAAAGGCTTAACAACTCCAACAACACTCCAAATGGCCCAAGTCCTTAACTTAAAACCAAAAAAATTGTCAGTCTGACATAACATGAACTAGTAACGTTATCGTTAGGTAGATGCAGTCGGATTCAGACTCCTCAGTCATAGATTAAAAGCAGAATAAGTGCAATTTTGAAACGCCTATGAAGAAAAAATGCAGAGAGGAATGTGACAACACTGACCCTGACAGTTCAGAGTCAGATGAACATTTCAATACTGAAGAGGAGTCGGCAGTTGAGCCGCCAGTTCTTGAGCAACTTCTAGCAAAATAAAAAGAGGATACCAGGCTAGCTACATATATCTGGTATTTACCATCACAGGGCCAGAGGAAAAGCAAAGGCTCTATATAGGCAAGGTCGCTCTTTCATTGTTGGTATCTGCAGTTTCTCAAGTGGTACTTGGGACGTTCTGTTATATATCAACCGGTGGAAACAGCTTGTGGTGATTCACAGCTCTGGAGCCAAAACACTAATATTTCATAAGACAACATAAAAAAATACTCTGCAATGTTATATAAAAAAAGAAAATAGTACTGGATCTGCAACTGGATTCAGAACTGCAGAACTAATCACTTGTTCCTTTGCCAGTGGCCTACCCTTCCATCAACATGACAGTCCTTGCCAATCAGCTATAATCCATTTCACAAAAAACATGTCTCAGAGATCTTATAATCCTCTTATATATCACTTCTAAATAAGGCATTGTGGTATAAGCATGAGCTGAATGAATAAATACCTTCTTATACACATTGAAAATAAACACTGGGACACTGTGGCAAGGACACGGTTCCCCGTGCGAAAGGCTCCGGGCAACAACACTGAAGGCTCAAAGAGACACAAGGACAGACGATGGGGAACAGTCTGGTTCACACAGCAGGGTTCACACAGTGGTGTATTTCAGAAACAAAGAGTGGCGGTCCTGGCAAAGAGAAGGTGAGCAACACTGCTCATAAGTCTTTCATGGTTACGTCAGAGCACACTAGAATATATACTCCACTCCTCTTTGTGTATTTAGGACAAAAAAAGGAGGTTGACCTTTAGCTTCATGCTCTCTTTGCCCTGTCTTTCTTCTTCTCTTGTTCTATTATATCTGATAGCATGAGAAGGACATCACAGATGTCTGACAAAGGTAATTGATAGTCACGTCTTTGGAAGAGAAGTCTGTCCAAACTCTGAAAGGCTGCACATTATCTGATCTGTCACTTTTTACAGCTGATAGTGATGAAGCTAATTTAAAAGCAGTGATAAGACAGTACAGTAGAAGGAGACTTTGTGAGGTCGGTGACAAAGTGAAGGTCCAACTTTTCCTCTTCCTGTGCAGTGTCACTTGTCATGCAGATTACTGCTGATAAACAGCAGGCCGGCTTTAATAAACCCTGTGGTTCTGTATTTTGGTAGCATTTATGTTTGTAATGCTGTGTACAGTATGTGCACCACTCTCTGAGCCAAATAGAGGAAAAGTAGGAACAAAGACATTTTGAGTTGAGTCAACATTGAGTGGCTGAGCAGTAAATAGACTAACATTAGTGAAGTGTAAACTAAATGTGCAGATTCATGGGTAGATGAGCGGATGTCTTAAAGGATATGCTAGAACTTCAGCAGTCTGAGACAAATCAAGCTGATATCTTTGAAAGTTACAGTCTTTTTAGTGCAAAATTCCATCGTTGCATTTCCAAAAACAGTGATTCTTTGATGGGAGGGATCCGTATTAGCAGTTGCATGTAGGTTTGTTGCCGGAACACAACAAAAAACAACAAACCTTTAAGGGTAACTTCATTTTTTTTCAACTTGGAACCTATTTTCCCATTTTTTTTGTGTCTAACTGACTAAACAATTTCTGAAATTGGTCCAGTATTGAGGGAAATCGCTGTAAACAAAAGCCGAGTAACGAGCAGCAAGAGAAGTGAGTAGCGTCAATTTGAATGTTACGTCCAATAAAAGTGCTTGTTTTTGCCACTGACAGGCTCACATTTTTATTACAAGCACTTTTAGTGGACATAAATGACGGTGCCAGCTTGCCCCAATAGGATTATATTACAGCCGGTTTAGCGGCTGGCGGCTGCAGCGGTCTCCCTCAATACTGGATCAGTTTCAGAAATTGTTGTCCGCATTAGTCATTTAGACACAAACATGGGATAATAGGGTCCAGGCTGGAAAATACAAAAGTTACCCTTTAATGTGACAGCCAGGCCAAAGATACCCATATGATTTGGCTAATTCAGACTTCATATTAGCTTTAGCTGAACTTCTGAATGCATTTTTCACAGATTGAGGACTGTGGATTTTTTCCGCCATCTTTAAACTCAAAAAAGGTATAGCTTTGTAGCCAATATGGAGAGGAGGAAAGACTACAGCAACCAATAACTCTTTCAGTGTACAGATGTCATGTGAATATTGTATTAGGATTGACTTGAAAAAGTCTGATACAATCCTTTAATGTTTGCATTCGACCCTGTAGTCATGAAATCACATCCCATCTCATGTTACCAGTCAGCACTTAAAATTTGAAATCCTAAATGGACTGTGTATAGATAGCACCCTCTCAACCTGAGAAGGACAAAGTGCTTTCCAAAGCCTCTCATCCACCCACGCACACACGCACACACACACACACACATTGATGGCGGCGGAGCTGCCGTGCAAACCGCTGGCCTGCTCATCGAGGACAATTTGAGGTTCGGTGTCTTACTCAAGGACACTTTGACACGTGGACAGGAGGAGCTGGGAATCGTAATGTCTCACCGTCATAATTGGCACGACTCAAAAGAGGTCACTTTTCAGGAAAAAGTAGGTTTTAAGAGTTTGATTAAATGACAAACGGCGTTGAGGACTGGACAGCATGGATAGTTTTTGAGAGGATTTTCTGCAAAAGAAAAATTGAATTGGCCATTTACTGATTATAAACAATAAAATATGGTCACTTTTTTTTCCCTTTGCAATAGCATATACATTAAAGGGCAAAGTTGTTTGTCTGATCACTCCAATGAATCCTCTTCCCAATATTACAAAAATGATGATCAATACAACAACAAGATGTTCTACATTTGAACCTTTCCAACATTTAATCTCCTACTTTCTCAGTTCTGGCATGGCTGACATTGTCACCTTGAGTGGAGATGAATACATAATTCATGTTTTGAAGTTATCATAAATATCCAAAAGTTGCATTCACATGGAGAGAAAATAAGAAAAGTTATCATCCATCAAGCTGCCGTGATCTCACCATTGAAATGTAGCAGTGGAGATAAAATTAGAGTGGATGAGTCTTGTGGGAAAATAAACGTTAATACAAAACATAAGAGATTTGGGATCAATACATCCTCAAATGACTCTTTTTCCCTCTGTTTCACCTGTGCTGACTGCATTATTTTATATCCATCTTGCTTGTTCTTTTCCCCCTCTCTCGATTCATTTTCATTCTTTCTCTGCATTTCATTTGTTTTTTTTTCCTCTCCAGCTTCAGCCGAGGATGACTCCCATCCAGAGAGAGCAGGAGATGATGAGCGCGCCTCGCCTAAGTGTCTGCAATCAATTGTGATTAGTGGCTGCCGCTACTTTTTGAGAGGAGCACATCAAAGTTTTTTTATTGGGTGTCAGAGTGGGTGAGACGAGGTGGGTCTGAGGGTAATTACATTCTTACAAAAAACCTCCTCCCCACTCTAGGTGAAGTCCAGCCTTCCAAATCATTGTGTAGTCACCACCTACACCCAAAGTACGGCAACATTTAGCATTGATTCAGCTGTTGTTCAGACCCATGGGGGCTCTTCTCTCTCTGTAATCAAAGAACTTTCTGTTCTAATGTTCCCTTTAGTATTTTGCATTGTTAGAGTTCTTTTTCAAACTCATAATGACTTTATCAATCATGTTATCGTTTTGATTTAATAAGTTCTTCTTCTGCACAACTTTTTCAATAAAATATTCCTCAACTATGATTCCCCATTGTCTATATTTATATCACTTCCATTTACTATATTCTTATTCCTATCCTATTTGATTTAGATGCATCCTATTATTATTATCTGCTGTAACCGTCGACTTTCCCCCAAGGGGATTATTTTTAAAATCTAATCTTATCTCATTCAATCTCATCTTTGCAAACACATTTTACTTACTGACCATGCTTTGCTTGATTATTTTTTCTTCTTTGAAATAACCTCAGCAGCAATATATAAGTTCTCAATACATCCAGTCCAAAACTGTTCACATATTACTTCTAATGTCAACAGTCACCTTAGTTCCCTTCTTCAACTATATCTTGATATTAACATTAATCAAATGACTGACAATTATTGGCCAACTCTGCAGGTTTTAGCCTCTTTTAGCTCATTGTTTTGGGTTAAGAAAACAGTTTTCAAGTGTTCACTATCTGTTCAGCAGGAGTCAAAATCTGGCAGTTTAAAAGCTGCAGATATTTTTCTCAGGAGTAGGTGGAGACCAAACTGGAGCAAATATTACTGTGGCCAGAAAAACAACTTCATAGAAGTGGCCGTTCTGCTTCATGTCTGAAACCACTAACATCATAACATGAGGATTTATCATTGCTGTATTTGTTTACGGATTCTGACTTCAAGTGCTTAAAAGGATAGTTTGGGTGTTTTGTAGTGGGGTTTTTATAAGGTACTTATCCATAGTCAGTGTATTACCTACAGTAGATGGCAGTCGGCACACCCCCTGCTTGGAGAAACAGACAGGAGTGCCAGCACGGGAGCAAAGCAATGCTGTTGACGGGGGCAGCAGCAAAACAGATTTTAGACACCTAAAAAAATCAATATCAGTTTGAGTGTATGCTATATTTTGAACATTTTTTCCGGTTTAGCTTGATGTGAGACAGACCTTTCTAGCGAGGAACTGAAGCTATTGTATCCATCTATGCTCTCGCCAAGCCACCAGACTCAATTGAAATGTTTTTTATCTTTACCTCGCAGAACACAGGAGTTGCTGGTCTACCGCTGCATCAATCTGTTAGTTTGTTCGTGCTATTGTGTGAGTTTGGTGAATCCTAACTAACCAAAGTAACACAATAACACGACCAAACACTAACCAATTGAGGCAGCGGTAGAACAGCAACTCCTGTGAAAAAGTTTACAGCTTCAGTTCCCCATCAGAAAGGTCTGTCTGACGATAAAAAAAAAAAAAAACGGTGAAAATATTCTAAATATAACATACACGTAAACTGATATTGATTTTTTTTATGTGGTCCTTTCTTTTATATGTCTAAAATACGTTTTGCTGCTGCCCTGTCCACAGGTAACTTCTGTCTGTTTCTCCAAGCTGGAGGTGTGCCAACTGTCATCTCCTGTAAGTAATACACTGAATATACTCCTCATACAACCCCACTTCAATACACCCATACTATCCATTTAACCCAGCTATCTATAAATCCAACAGAATTCTTCTCATATTTGAAGACAGATGCACAAGAAGAAGAGCTACTGGAAATACTCAAAGCCAAGAGAGAGTTGAAAGTCTCGTCTATCTCAGCAATCTTGTTCCAGTTGAACTCTTTCCTGCCGTTTCCACTTGACATTAACATGCCAGACCCCTTTCAAGTGTGAAGATGATCTAACAGTTACTACTTGTTAAAGATCGTGGTCACAGACTCAGAAAGAGCCAAAAGACATGCTATTAACTTTGGTATGAGTGATGACATGACCTTAAGGCCAATGGGTGGTATTTTCCACTTGGCTTGGGTGTATAACACCACATTTTTGATTGTCAAGGAGACACCGTGAGACACTGCTGCCTATTCATGATTCAACATTTATCATGATTGTGTAACAAAACCACCACGGCACTTCAATCACTCTTAGGTCACTATTCATTTTTACTGGGGCAGTCTTTCTTAACATGACCCTGTCAGACGGTTTGTTTCACAGAACCATCTGAGAAGCCGTCATTGGAAACTGTTTGGAAAAGAGCAGGCACTTTCAAAAAATACTTGGCAGGTGATTGGATGAATCATCTGTCAATCAAACTAACAAAAGCGAAACTAACTGAAGGCCAAAAAAACATCGCCTTCAGGGCCGAAGAAAGAAGAAGAAATACTCTCTAGTTCCGATAGAACTGATGCTATTGCAACATGCTAACCTCTTCAGATTTAGAACAAACAGTCGCCTCTCACAGCCGAGACAGACAGGGTGTATGGCGGCTGCCTCGCTGAATTGCTGTGTGTCTCACGCATGTGGTGTCCACACCGGCAGCGTTTTTGATGGCCATTTCAATTCATTATAAATGTCATTCATATTTATTTTAGACAGAACAAGATTAAGAACTGTGCTCATTAGCAAATAATAGTAATAATCCATAATTAAAACCTGGTACTTTATTCATTCATTGAGCCGTGCAAGTCACTGCATTTTCTACAACACTGTCCTGTAAATATTTCAGAATAAAAGCCTTGTGTTGACAAATGAGGGAATTCTGTCAACAGAAAAAAAAAAAAAAACACTTGAGGGCTTTTATTTGGAAACAGAAGCAGGAAGTCTCAAGTTAAAAATAAATCTTTACTTTTTTCATGTTTGTGACATTTTCTACAGATATCTTGACATCACAACTGTAGTAATGTTGCTGGTATGATGTATGTAAGGTATAAGAACACTTTCACTGTCTGTTGTTGCTGTGAACTGCGCGGCTCGCGATAAAAATAGGCGAGACCTCGAATCTCTAGAAGAGATGCAGCCACTCGCTGCTCATGCGGGCAGTGTGTCCCAACCGTCACGGTCTCACCGGGTCTCAGGTCTCACACACCTAAGCCACGCCATTATAGCTGCAGTAGCTCCTCACAGGATGCTGATTGGTCCGTTGTCTGGTGAGCTACGCATTACTTGAAGCATGGATTTTCATGTGGCATTTGATCCCGCAATTCTCGTGTGATCTCATCACATCGCGAGAATAAAGCTGCCGTGCAAGGTTAAGTCTTTTTACCATCATGAAAAATCTAAATTTTGATACATCTAAATACATTGTTTCATATTTTACCAATATCATTTATCATAGTGAGCGCAATTGCTAATAAATCTATTCATTAAAATAATAATCAGATCTAATTCAGTCTCTTTGCTAGGTCCATTTGTGTCCTTCATGTAGGAAATTTTTATATAATATACATTTTTTGTCCCCCTCTAAACTGTCTCATTAAGCTGTTTTCACATAAAGCCTTTCACCCTGAACCATGCTGGCCTTCAGTGGACATATTACCCACTGCTACAAAAGCTGCAATCTTCCTCCCTCCTCCACAGGAGAACAAGGGCAGTGCTTCTGTGTGAGTGCTCCCGTTAGTCTTTTTTATACAACTAACCGTGTAGGTGTGTATTTGAAGAAGAAAGTACTTTGCTTTAGTGAGTGACGTCAGAAGTTTGCGCCTGTGTTCTAGCTAAATAGATATGAGATCTGTTCACAGTCTCTAGTATACAGGCTGCAGAATTAATATATGCTTTGCTATGCTCTGTATTCATGTTCCAAGGCCACAACAGTTATGCAAATGTGAAGTAAGTGATGCAGGTTCTTTCATTGAAGACATGGTGGAGATTTAGTCAAACTTGTGGGTGGCGAGACACCCCATTGTTTTTCATGTGCTGATCAATTTTGCGATTTTGGTCTATTTTACAACATGTCTTCTTTCAGACTTGTGGAAAGAAAACGTCCAAAATACACATTTAGGTTGTTTATTCTACTACTTTGCCTATTTGCAGCTGTAGATTTCTTCTAAATTCACCAAAAGTTACCATTAGATAATGACTGATTTGCATATTTAAACATAACATTTCAGAAAACAGAAAGTTTCATGGTGATATCTACTAGTTAAAATGTTGACTCTATTCAAATGCAGTGTCTTCAAAATGTATGGAATTTTATAATCCATATCTTTAAAGGCTATTTTCTCAAAATAAGTTTTTCCTCAGACTCTCTCAAACCTCCACTTCAGTAGCACTTACACCCACCAAACTTTCCAGTTTCATTCCTATCTATATTCTGAAGGTTTTTACAGAGCGGTTCGGTCATATATCATTCATAGCCTGACTTTTTATGGCTTTTGACAGTATTTACTTTATGATTTATTGAATGATAAAAACAGATATCCAAAATCCCCACTGTAGAAACATTTGACTCTAATACGTCAATAAAACAAAACAATAAATTCAAACCTGGCTTTATCCAATGTTCAGATTTATATTCTGGAAATGTATGAAAAATAGCACATATTTAAGAAGATAATGCCTCATTTGCAAATTTAAACATACAATTTTAGAAAACTTGTAATGTAAGAAATAATTGCCTTAATGTAAATAATCAACTAGGGAATATTTATGGTGATATCTATTAGTTAAAATTTTTACCTTATTCACTTGTAGTGTCTCTCCTTAAATCGCAAAGTATAGATGTATAGAACATTTAGGACTTCATTTCTAAATAATGTCTTTGTGCATTTTGAAAACCCTTGGGTGATGTCATCAGTCATAATTAAGGGAGTGTGTTATGTCAAATATATCACTGTACTTCCTGTTTATAACGCTACTAAAATTGGTAATTTCACAGACATAAAATTAGCTGTTGAAGGCTGAATTGTGATGAATGTTTCCATAAGACATATGGCTGTTTGAGCTAGAACATCCCAGCTGTGTGTTTACTACTTCTAGCACAGCAGTATTCACATATTAAACAGGTCACTGTGCCATGGAAACATCACCATCTGTGCACCCTCTGGTTACCAACAATGGTGAAAACAACTATGCAGACTAAAGCATCATGTGTTTGTCTTGTCACAGAAGTAAACTGCTGGTGCTTAGTGCAGGCTGGTCTCATACACTGTTAATAGCTATACCTATGAATGGTAATGCACTGTAATTCGTATACATCCTACAAAATAAATGTGTAGTAATCGCGAAGCAGGAAGTATAAAGACTGACAAACTCTGTGTAGGGAGGAGGTCAAGGATGATTGGTGGGTCAAAAAACACTGTATTTGAACCCAAATGTTGTCTTATTTGACATGTAACTTCCATACTGAAGTAGGCCTGATGCCACTTCTACAATCTTTTTCTAAGTAGTTTTGTTGCCGAAACCTAACATAGTATTTCAAGAGTAGTTATTTTAACCCAAACCACAATCTTTTCCTAAACCTACCAAGTTGTTCCCTGTGAAGATGGAAGTTTATTTTGAAAAGACTGTCTGCATGTACAGTAACAAGCTGAAATTGAGCTGGAACTGGACATTAGTAGGAGAACGCACAAACAATAAGATATCGTAAGATATCATATAAACTGTTGTATGAGGATATGTTGCTTAGTTTGAGGTGAACACAGCGACCCAACGTTTTCAAACTTCTTTTCAGTGGTGGAATTACTCAGACAATTTACTTAAGACGCTAAAAGCTAGATTGCAAATATTTCTATTTCCTCCGCACGGCTCTCAACATGGCGATGGCTGAGCCGGTGGCTCGGAGCTAACAGTTCTAACAGCGCTAAACTTGAAAAGAATGGCAACAGTGCTGACAGAGCGAACAGTGTTAACCTGGGGGGGAACCGGAGGGTGGGTGCTATGCTTCCGCAGCGTTATCAGCTGTAGCAGCCTTATGAGAGCAGTGCAAAGCGGTGGCCGTGAGCTAGCCAGTGGGGCACGCTCACATACACGAATAAGCACTAACATGCACGTGCAGCTGTCAACAAAGTGTGGAGAAGCTCTGATTACAACACACACAGAGGGAGAGTGACTTCATTCTCTGCTCAGGTAGAAAATACTCCTGTATATCTTATAGATAATAGTTGTTTACTTCTATATTGATGCTCTGGATAACTTAAAGAGAACCTTTAAGTGAAGATAGCAATACCAGAAATACTCTTACAATTAAAAGTACAAACATATTAACATTGCAATATACTTAAAGTACATAACATGAAGATAAGGAAGTAGAATCTCCTGAACCTCATGGACACTTGAAGTTGATTAAAATGAACTAAACTGAATGAAATGGCTCACAGAATGCATTAAATCTACTTTGGGTGGACAGGAAGTGGTGACCAAGTTCAAGTTTAGTCTGTGTACGTATCTACAGCCAGTTTCAAAGCACTCCTTCCTTTCTGTCTCTTTACCCTCTCTTGCTCTCCACCTCACACTCACAAACATAATCCACCAGTGTGGATTCAGACGGAGATGGCAGATGTGATATTTTGAAGGGGCCAACGTTGTTTGGAGGCTGCCTGGTGGATGCCATGTCATAATGAAGCGGTGCAGCTGCGGCGAAGATGCCTGGGAGGGATCACAGGAGATCAAGGAGCCCTCCCGTCAAAGAAAAAACACCTTGCCCTTGACAGCCAGCTTGTGGGAGTCGGCTCACTGCGGCTCGGCACAACAGCAGATAAATACCGAGGTTGGTTTAGCATACGCACGGAGGCTTTCTGAGAGTGTGCCCTTGTATAGTGTGTAGAGGGTGTGTTTGTAAGGCGGTGAACATGACTAAGGAGGGGTGGTGAGTGTGGAGGAGGGCCTGACACTCACCTCACAGGGGGCCGGGAAGTCTCTCGTGGATCCGAATGTGGAAAGAACTAAGTCATGAGTGCATGTAGCTCAAGAAACAAGTCAAAGCATAAATATACTCTATATAAAAAAAATACTGCAGTAAACAAAAGGCAGCGGTGTTAAATATGCCATACCATCTGGGAGAGATGCAGCTAACTATGATGAACATGCAGCTCATGAACATTCATTCACAAGAAGCAAACTCTGTGTGCATAGTTATGTCAAAAGGAGGAATGGGGATTTACAAATTAAACTTGGACTAAAACTTCTATATATCGTTTTGATACTTTTAATATACATTTTTTTTCAGTTGGATCCATCCATAAACTTAAAACTGCACATTTTGAAACAAACTCTGGGATACACAAATCCTCATAAGCTTACCAAGTTCTTATGGATAACATGTTAGCAAATAACTGCTTATTTCCACATCCAGCAGACACGGAGCAACATTACTATTAGTTTGAAGTCGTATTTCTGTCCACCTGATCAATATTCCCTCTCATTTTAGCTCTGGTTTTGGTCTCCACCATCTCCAGAGTAAAATATTCCACTGTGTTCACCAGCTTGTTGTTGATGTTTACTGTTGAGTGTTTTGTGATAATTTGAGATACTGCACTAGTGTCTCCTGTTAGCATGGCAACATGACTGTGTTGATACTCCTGGTTGACTACTGAAACAACTCATTAAACTGTTGTGCCAGTAACAGGAGATTCTTCCTTTACTTACTTTTGTTATGTAATATTATTGATACAGGATGTAACATTGCTTTGCAATTCTAAATAAAAACAAGAGCATTTCTTTCTCTGCTCAAACGCTCTCTCCTTCTCTCTGTTCATCAGATGTTGGAAAATGCATCTTTGTTCAGTGCCAATGTGTGGGAGTAGGGTTAGACGCGCACGTACGCTAACACACACGCACACACACAAGCTTGGTCAGGCTGAGAGAGCAGTGAGAGGATCAATAGTTAAAACAGATAACAATAGATACAATAAAATCCAAACTCCACATCAGTGGTAGAGCCACATTGTTTGTCACCTGACACGTGAAACTTGTTCATGTGTTTTGCAAAGCACTGTTGAAGTTTGATAGACTTTTATTAGAACTGATCAGAAAATAATTCTCCATTTAAGTTTAAGTTTAAACACAAAAGTAGAACCCCATCACCGAAAAGTAATTCATTTGTTTTCCTATGAATCAGGCTGAGATACAAGCTGCTAAGAGCACTATAAAGTGTACACTACTGTAAACGTTCTAATGAATCATAGGTTTTGAACTTAACATAACGTTACTGTTATATAGTTACAGGGGTCGACAATATTTTATACTCAACATTCACTCAGGGGCTTAAAAAACATAATTAAAGAAACCCAAACCTGGTGGAGAGCAGATAGCAGAGTATGTCCAGCTGAATCCAGCTAATTAGAGCGGTGACATGATAATTGGGCAGGATAAGAATAAACATAACAGGTCATTAAATGTTTAGGGATATGAGCTGCTTTTATTAAAGCAGACATGCTGAAAGCGAAGCATGTTTGGTAGATTGTATTAACCTCATTCTGTATTAATCCCGCTGCAGACATGTGGGTCAAACTTAATGCAGCTGCCTGGAAGTGCAAGTAATGTCAGAGAATATTAATCAATGTTATGCAGCTTTACTGCCGGCCGCATTCACATGATCTGGTTAAACTGCACATTTTACGATATTTGTCCTAATTTACCAGCCGTGTCGTCAAACTGTGGCTTGACTACATTTCTGCCAAATGTAAATGATATGTCAAATGTCTGTCTAATTTTATGACTGCCAGCGAAATGAACCAGTGAAACTGACATAAATAAATGCCTCACTGGGATTGATTTCCATGTCATCTGATCACATCAAACTGCTTCAGACTATAATTAAACACATTCCATATCAATCACATAAAGACACGGCGGCGCTGGATGATTTCTCTCTTGCAGCCGACAGTGTCAACTACCAGCTACAGCCTACTCTCTCGTCTGACAGCCTCATAATGACCCCTCAGATGATCTATGATGTTTTCCTAAACAGCTACAACTGGACTGTATGTGTAGCGCAGGAAGGTGATCTGGAATGTTTTGTGAAAGTAGAACCTATAGGCAAACTTTACTGTCAATGTTAGGTCTTCAATTCAATTCAATTGTGTTATCTTTTTGCCATATATGTTGATCTGCAAGTTGTCATCGACTACATTTACATGCACATATTCTGTTTTTTGCCCTTATTCCCGAAAAAGACAATATTCGTTCAAAGGAATATCAGCATCTCACACATGTCTTGTCACACTGTCGGAAAATGCTCCATTCGGAATAAGGCTAATTTAAATGGAATATACTGTTTACATGACTCGTATCAAATTCACAATATATTTTGAATAATAAAGGAATATTAGTGTACATGTAAACATAGTCACTGTTTCCGAGGTATCTTGATACAACGGTTCGTTATATGAAGATGAAGTTATTCCTCATTTTTTATGCGATTTCCTACAAAATGTCCAGAATCACTTTCCGCTCCATTCTTTTAGAAATGAATTTCCGTCTTTACAGGAAACAACTCAGTAAGGGGTTGAACATCAAAACTACTTAGTTAGGATTAGGGAAATATCATGGTTAAGTTAAACCACACTGGCGGAAGTGGTTACGCTGTCCGTGACAAAAACTACTTGATTAGGTTTTGGAAAAGATCGTGGTTTGGGTTGAAATAACACCGGAAGTGACGTAACATAAGCATGGAAATTACGTGACAAATAAATCAACGTTTACTTCTGGATTCACATGGGAAAAAAACGCTGGTTTCCTGGGCGAAAGTCTTGTATTTTTTGACCCACCCATCCACCCCGACCTCCTGCCTATGTGGTGTTTGCTGCTTTTTATACTTCCTGGTTCACAATTACGTGGATTAAATATGAATTGATATGTGGGATATGTACACATTACAGTGCATTACTTTTCGTAGGTATAGCTACGAACAGAGTAGGAGAACAGCCTGGTTCTGTCTATTTTCATCTTACACAATCTGCTAATTAACTATTATATATTTATGTCTCACCCTGATAGCATGACGCTAGATCAAAATGAAACAATCCACTGGACTTTTATTGTGAAGTTTCATTATGAAAGCTTTCTTAGTTCTAATGGTGCATTCAAGCCATGTCGGCAAAATGGGAGAAATGAGAAAAACCTCTTCAAATCAAAACTACTTATGGGAAACAAGGCCAAACAAACACAGCATAACAACAACAGTCCCATCAGCCTGCTAAGTTCATGTTGGTATCTCATTTTGTTCCACAGTAGACTCTCGAATGCCAGTAGCAAAATGAAGGAGGAAAATATTCAAATTGAAATTGGCAGCTTTAGTGACGGCTTTCAATGAAACATGCATATTAATGGCTGTTCTCCTCTGGTCAAAACAAAACCATTTTCCTTAGCTTTAAAAGCAAACATAAGTACATAAGAAAGATTGTATGACACTCACGTCTCATGTCTCTGAAGTAGATCGTCTGTCTGTTGGGGTTGAGCAGCTGGATAACGGAGTCGTCGTTGTTCTTCACCCGACAGCTGATGATCGCCATCTCACCCTCCACCACGGACACATTGTCTGTCACCAGATTCTGACTCACCACTGGACAGGACAGAGACAGGAACACATAGATCAACAAAGGTGTATCATTAAATGTAACAAAAAGCAAGGCAAGTAAAAAGACTTTTCTCAAGACACCTCTGAGTCTTTTTGCCGGTATAGAAGACACACTGATTCCTACATAGCACATAATTACAATGACTTTCAGATGTGTTAATGGAAAGCAGGAGGGAGGCATGAGCAGAAATGATTAGCACACATGGGATAAAAAGACAGCAGGGTGAGAACCCACCCGTATGGATAGGCCTTTTTCACAGAAGACGTCACAGTAGGAAAAGCACAGGTGTAAAAAATAAAATTAATGAAGGCTGAATTAAATTTAGCTGCTTTGATTCCACTGGTTTCTGCACGCTGGCTCACTGTCACACACTTGAGCACTTTAATATCACAAAGCCATCATTTATGGTATTAATAACACCTGTGCTTTTCTTACTAAGACCAGTCAAAATGTCTGCTGTGAGAAAGACCCATAGTCTGTCTGTCTCCACTAGAGCAAGTAATATAAATCAAATCAGGTCTGTACGAAGAGACGACACAGAAGATTCAAGACGGACAATGATTTCTATCTGGCCACATTCAAAGTACAAAAACCTCAATATACTTGACAGGTTTGTTAAATGATTGAGCACAACATAAAAAACAGCACATAACAAGGTAGAACATCTAACTCAACAGGGAAGGACATCTTTAAAGAATATTAATGGATATTGATAGGACGGTGTTTCTCAATCTGTCGGTCGGGGCCCCCTCCGCCCCCAAAGGGGTTGCAAGATATATGTGAGACATCACAAGATATAAGACGCAGTATAAAAAATGTGTGCTACACACAAGTACATTTACTCTTTCAAATACTTCTTTACTCTGTGCTTTTTTTCTAGTGAATAAGTCTAAAAAAAAAACAAATTAAAAATAAACAGGCCCTTTAATTCTCCTTTCTTGAGTGTTTTGGTGTATATAACATTTAATGATTGGCAACATGCAGCAGGTGGCCGACCAAAACCCTTTAATGCGTGTCCACAGGAATAAATAGAACTGAGTGACCAGAGAAGCTCAACAAGCCTGTGCGCTGGGAACAAAATCAGTCACGGCCGTCATCGGTCATCAGCTGCAACTTAGATTGCTACACTTCCTTGTTTCACAAACAATAGCTCTGCCTGTACAATGACAAATGGATTCTTTCTAGCTCTGTGCTACTTTGATTTGAAAAACTACAGTAATAACATCTCAGACGTTGCTTTGGGGTTGCATCTATTGTTGCGGCTGACGGTGAGCCTTGAGTGACTTTGGTTTATTTTAAATGATCGCTACAAAACCAACACCTGGCAGCTTGCCAGTGGTGGCTGCTAGTTATCAGTCCCCTGTGTAATATTTTCATGAGATACAGCGCACTTACATACACACACACACACACATACATACACACACGCGCGCTCTAGGCTACATGGAGCCATGGACAAACACAAACAGGAAGTCAAGGGAAAAAGTCGAATCAACACTTTAGGATATCAATTAACTGTACTGCAGTAATAATACTGTATAACACTTCAGAGCACAATACTGGGAAATGTGCTCGTCTTTCTATTTGGGCCTCATGGAGCATCCCAAACACAGAATTGGTTGTTTTCCACTATGACACATGATATAGAATAAAACACTCCATGTATGCCAGTCTTGACATTTGATGCTCTCAGTACATGGTAAATTAACTCTACCCAATGCTGCTTTTGATTAGTTTTAATTTGGAAAAGCATTACATTGCACCAGAATCTCACCTCATAAAGACAGCTATTAACAACAGGTGGTTCAATATGAGGCTACAATCTACTAATAAGGTTGGGGGTTCCTGTAAATTACTTTTATAATCATTAAATTCATACTTAATGTTAAGATGCAGGGTTACATAAATGCAAGTGTGGACTGCTGCTGTTACTCCTTCCAGATCCTATAAAGAGGCATACCGTTTTGCCAAGCTTGCAATTGAGATTGAGAGAAAACTTATGGATAAAATCTTTGTAATTCCCCCTTACACTCTCCTCCTACATAGTTACAAATATAGCATCGCAAATAACATCTTCTCATAGAGGCTAAAAGGGCCGACACAAGAGTGGGGGAGACGAAAGAAACTAAAAGAATGCAGGAAACATCAACTGCTAATTTGCATGCCTCAGTTGTCAAGCACCTCTAAATATCCCTGCCATTTAGGAGACAAGGAGGATGAGGTGGGAAGAGAGAAATTGCATCCTCTGATGCTGACAGATAAGGATAGACAGCTTAACAAACGAGATTCAAATGAGCATCCCTTGGTGGCCCAAACACAGCCCTAAATAAATGAACCTCGCCGTCTTTAGTATTCAAGACTGAACCTCATTTTTCAAACATGTGCAGAGGTGGGCGGTAGGGTGGGCATCTGGTTATGATAATATGCTAACATACTACAAAATGCATTTCAAGGCATCCACTGAAGGTTACAAGGCAGCAGCAGGGTGCTGCAAGGTGTCTGCTAAGTTGTGTTTTAAGCCAGTGGAGGTAGTACGACGGACTTCAAACGGCGGCTGCCTTGTCAGCGGCTTAATTGTTCCTGTTGTGCTAAATAAACAACTCTGACACGCTGGAAGATGGTACGGGGAGGCGGTGGGCTTTACACTAATTAATGGCCAACAACAACCGTGTGCCGCGGCCACCTAGGACGCTGTCAAAGGTGCTGCAGAAAAAGCACTTCTGACATCTTGGTGGGCGAAGGCCGGTTAAAGGTGCAACATGAAGCTTTTTTTTTTACATTTCAGTATTTCTGACATGAAAGTCTTGAGGGGGAGGTGTGTCGGAGAAGCACTTTGAAAAACAAAGGGAAAAAAACAAGGGCCACAGCTTGTAACTGGAACAGCTTATTATTGGATAACCTTTCACCTGTTGTCTATAGAGTGGTCCAAGAATGAGTCCTTAAACCTGGAAATGTTAGAAAAGTTTGATGCTTGAAATATGGTCTGTGGTTTACACAATCTTAAGAGACTTTAACGTTTTGTTCTACAACATAAAATACGTCAGTAAATACCCCACTCGTGAATTTTGAAACTATTACGTATCTTAGAAAGGCGGTTGCTAACAAGTGGCTCAATCAGACAACAAAACGTCACTAACGTCTTTGGTCGTCAATGTCTCGGTCGTCAATGTCTCGGTCGTCAATGCGACCGTGGTGTAGTTTGTTTATAGCCCAACGTTAGCTTTTTACTTCTGCCGATTACATTCAAAAATCACAAAAGTGGTGCATTTGTGAAGATTATCTTGCTGAACAAAACGTGTAAGTATCATAACGTGTGTTTTCCATAAAGCTTATTTTCTGCAATAATCCAAAAACCAATGGAAAAACCCCATTGGCTTTTTGTTGAGGAAACCAAGGGGATGCTAACTTCCAGGTTGGCCAAAAAAATACTCCGTCCCTGCGTCACTCTATTGAATATGACCGATGGGTACCGACGCAAAGACAAGATGTTTGCTCTGTATTAATCTCATCTTCTGCTAGCATGTGCACGAGGACAAATAGTTTGCTAAGAAACAAGTAAACAACATACTTCCAATGATCTGACATGTCATTGACATGTTCTCAACCTGTCTCAACCATGATTGTATAAATATAGTTTTCAATTCTAAATATTACCGGAATATTTCCTTGTGATCAGAAAATGAATATTTCATGAGCGTTGATGTTTTTAAATGCAAATGGCTGCATTCGCTGTGTGCTTCTTCAATACCTGTGAGGGCTTTATGGAAGCTGCTTATGAGTCTTTTTCATGAGAGACAGCTCATCAAGACGTGTGACAAGTGTTGGAGCATCAAGTTTACCAACTGAGGGGCAGGAAGACAGGACTAACAATACACTCCCTTCAAACAAAACACTCACATTGACACTTTCAGTGTGAGACACTTTTAGTTTCAGCTGACAGTCCTGCACATCAGTATGTGAACAGTAGAAGATAACCTCACAGAACTGAAATAGACATTATGATAATGACACATCAGAGATGGTGGGAGTAATATATAATTGCTAGTCTGAACTGCACTTAATGCATTTCCTCTAAATCTCTCATTTAATTCACACAAATACAAAGGCACTATCACCGTCCATTTGTCCACTGGAAAGGTGGAGAGACCAACAAGCGAACAGAAGACGGTTGAGAAAAGTAGAATATCCAACGTACAGTATGTCAATGCCAACCAGTCAGAGGCACTATGGAAAAGCACCGTGAACTCATATTTATCTCAGTCACTCATTCAGCAAAGCTTTGAAGTGCACATCTTTCCAATCTCCCAAGCAATATACTGCAGGAAGGCAGGGATACAAACCATTATCTGCATCAATCTAGACCAGGAAACTCTCCACCATGGTCAAGAAAACGAATAAATGACTGCTTTATTGGCCTCCTATTCACACAGGCAAAAACCACAGCAGCTGTTGGACAATATGATTTGATTATAGGATAGCTTAATTGCTGGAGAGTTATTGTTCACTGACAATGACAAAATACAGCACTATATTGTTCTCCAAAGCCCACTATACATGACTTTCTACATCCAAAAGCTACTGGCTTTTAATCATTTCAGAACAACATGAGAGAGGAGATATGAAGGAGCATTTGTAGTCTTTTCTATTTTTTTAAAACTGTTGCAATACACAGTAAGTGCTTTCTTGGATACTACAAAATTTTAGTTTTGAAGTGACTGCTTAACAGTAACCTTAAAGATGAAAACACTCTTTTCATAATATCCGCTTTTCTTCACTCTTTCTTTGTCGGATCTACAGATCTGTACACCAAAGGTTTTGGTATCTGTACTGAATGCCAGGTATTGTATCTGCAGTAGCATCAAAATAATTCAAACCAATGGCTATCCGGAAGGTAACAAATCAGTCAAAAGATGATGGTATACTTTAGAAAGAGATAAAAATATAGCGAAGTATAAATGATGTGTTACAAACGGGTAAAAACTTGCAAAAATAACAATATCTTTCCTTGCATATGGGCTGGTGTGACAAAGCTGTCCAGTATGCTTTGACTCCATGTGATATAATGTATTTTTTAATTCTCATGAGTACAGTGTGTAGGATTTGGCGACATCTAGCTGCATGGTTGTGGATTGCAACCAACTGAATACCCCCCAGCTCACTCCTTCCTTTCCAAAACTGTGGTGATGCCTTTCACCTTGCTCAGAGGCCATCCTTACCATAGCAACACTACTTTAGTAGCAACAGAAGTCAGACGAATGAATATTATATTCCATTTCTGCTCATAGATCCCCCGAAATGCTCAAACTGGACATTTAAATCAATCAATCAAGAACAAAAATGTAAAATAGGTATTTATTTTCTTGCCAGCTCTTTGCCCAAGTGCTGAATTTGTGGTGGTAAATGTTGCTTTCCAAAAGCACGAGACAAATATTGAGCAATTTAATGCTGTAGGCCTTTAAAAGGCATTTCATACTTTGACAAATACAAATAGATAAGGTTAAAACTGTCAAAGTGTATCTTTTAAGTTTTAGCCAGTGTCGTGTACCTCTGGTATTTCCAACTTTCTCCAATGGCCAATAACATATTTGGCCCATGGCACTGAAAAGACGGTTAGATTTCAGCCTTTGGCCATCCATGTCAAAAAATCGAAGCAGCCAATCCTAGATTAAAGTTGTCAGACAATGACACTTCACACCGCACCGTACAAAGCTAGCCTGGGGCCCAAATTCACTGAGGCTGCAATGGAAGGAGAAAACGCCATGTTCCATTTGCCTGGGCTAACAGCTGCATGTTTCCATTTGATTCAATAAGAAATGTATGCATAATAAGCTTTCACACAGATGGCCACTATGACAGTGAGGAAGATTTTCATCAGGAAATCAAACTCACTGTCACACTGACATCGCTTTTATTTGTAGATTTTATTGTGTTAATAACAAATCACTTGTACACAGGATTGAAGGATAAAAGGGTTGCTGAAAATATTAAATATTAATCCGGGCATCAGTCTGTCAATGTGTCTCCCTGTGGCGTTATTAGTAGTAATAACACTAGTATTGCATTTTTTATAAGTCCTACTGTTAGACATACATTTATTCATACCCTGTCTCAATCAGACACATGATGCAACATATAGTAATCTTATATGGTATGGTGCATTTTCTTAATTGATGTACTAAACATTGGTGTGCCATTCTGCTCTCTGCACTGCGTTTGATCAGCACAACCAATCCACAGATATTAATTCCCCTTTGACATTTCGAGGAACATGTGTCTGTGAGTGCATGCTTATTGAACAGCATACAATCATTTTCTTCTTTTTTGTTGGTGTGTGGCTCCTGCTGATAAAATGACAAATCTTTGCACGCTGAGCCGGTGCATTTATGTGTGTGTAAGTGTGTATGTGTGTGTGTGTGTGTGTGAGACTGAGGTTGTGTTTTGCCAATGTCTGATTGCAGTCAGTCCCGTCTGATTGCACGCTTTCACAGATGTGTGTGAGCCCGTCTGATTGTGTGTCTCTGTGTTGACTGCAAGGAGTTGATTTCTGAGTTATCTTTCTGGACAAGTGCACAAGTACAGCATTATTACATATCAGGGGCATGTCTTTACCATGATAATGGCTACAGGCCTTGCAATGTACTGTAATGATGCGGTTGGTATGGAAGATTGTACTCTCATTGCTAAAAATAAGTCTATCATGGTGAGAAAAATGAGCTCTCAGACAATCAGATTATTGAACAAAACCACAGGTTCGTCAAATTTATTTGCAAAAGAAAACAAAGGTGAGCGGTAAAATTATCACTCAACTTATCCTGTAAATATCCATCACAGTTTCAACACATTCTCGCTCCCAGCTCGTCAGATACCAAGGCTCGGTCAGTGGCCCTTAGCTTCAAACTATGATGCTCTACGTACCCCTTTAACGTCAGTTTAGGACGTGTCAGGGTTGCTAAATTTTGAATCCTGCTTCTGAAAGCACGACCCGTGTAGTGTGATTGGTGCGTGCTACTCTTGAGAAGCATTTCATCTCGTCTTGCATCTACTGGGAAGAGAAAAACACATTATTGTGTCCAGGAAGATTTGGTCACTGACAGATGTTTTAGTTGGAAAGAAGGAACAAGTCGTTTTCTTAAGACAACGTAAACTCTGCAATCGACCATCGAGTGTCAATTTTGACATTATCTAGGGAAGATAATACAATTTTATGACTCTGGGAGAATTTTCTCGAGTTGAAAGTGAGAACTCTTTGTCAGTTTACAGACCAACTTCCTGGTTTAACTTTGACCAACCACCAGCAGTGCTTGCTGTAGTTGTGTTGCCATGTCCTCAGATCTCAGCACTTACAATATTATAACTGACAGAACCGATGGCCAAACCTAGACAAAATGATAAGACTACAGAAGGCAACACCAAGGTTGATATTACGACTTTTGCTTTTTAAAAATAAATTAGATGCACGAGATGACGGAAGCCTGTCAACCACGAGCTCTGAGAACAGAACAAGCCTTCATCCAAGCTGCTTGCCGTGTGAATGCTGTGTTAGTACAGCCGACTGACAGCTGGAGGCAGCCGAGAAAAGGTCAAGATCCTTGTATGGCCTGAACACTTCAAACAGCAGAATCCCTCTTGGTGAGGATTTGAAGTTAATCTGTGTGTAGACTGTTCAGAGGAAAGCTCAAAGTTAGGACATGCAGAATTTGTGGGAGATGATCCCATTGGTCAGTTTAGCTATCGGACTCCGCAATAAGTCTTTGATTAGACCGTTGCCTTCAGTGCTTCTTATTAATATACAGCAGCAACATAGCGCTGCATAAAGGCAACAAAGCCGTGCCAAGGGTATCATCCAAAATGAGATTATAACAAGATAAAGAATACATGTTTTATGTGTTGCAATAAAAATGAAAAAGATCCAGTCAGGGTCTGAAGAGAAGACATTGCAGCTTACAGCTCCTTTGTGTGTGCCAGAGGTGCACATAACATTCACGACTGAAGAAATCAACACAGCATTTTATCTGTTTTCCATCACCTTTTTTTTTTTTTTTTTAACCTGTTAAAAGATTTATACGTTTTGTTGCGTAACTACAGAGGTGCTCACCAATTTGTATTGTTCTATTATTGATGTTTTGTGTACCTTCTAATGTGTTCAGGAGTTTTACTGAGCAGTGAATGGTTTTATGGAGCCCTGGTGGGTGGCACATTACAATGCATCATACGACGACTGTTTAGCATTTAGTCATTAACTGAAAATAAACAGCTGCAGTTTTTCAAATTCATAATCCTGAGTGGAGTAAATTAATCCTAACAACAACGGAGCCATTACAGAGGTGATTGAACATTTTCACATTGGCATGGCCTTGAAGTTTTAAAGGGTTTGTTGTGTGGTGTTACAATTTGTTTTGAATACATTTTCAGAGCCCGGTTAAACAAGCTGGAGTTTCCTCAGTTACAGACGTACCATTATTACATTTAACTAGTTAGAGAAAGGATGTCACATCTTCAACTTATGAATATGATTATTTATTAGCACATCTTTTCTCATGGTGGCAGCAGTGTGCTTCTGTAACTCACTGACATTAAGGAATTGAGGTGTCAAGGGAGCGAAATAACAAATTACTTTTTCCACTATAACTAATAATACATGTGAAGCACCTTCAGAAAGACGTTTTTTTTTTTTAGAATAAGCTATATACCGACCGATAGAAGCCTCACTCTAACATCTGCAAATGATTGTTGCCGTGAAGTTGTAATGAAGATTCCTTTTCAGAGCCCGTATCTTCCTTTCCAGTCCGACATTGCATTATTCAACCATGTAATCCATAATAGACCAAAGCTAAAGCTGGTGATAGCAGAAACCCCCTTTGAGATTCACTCAAATGTAAGATAATGCATCTGACTGAATTGCTAATAAACTGCCTTGCTTTAAAGTGTCAAAGAAACACACAGAGCCTGGAGATCCAGATGGGTCACT
>CAKAOI010046939.1:0-86484 GCA_916701655.1 Sebastiscus albofasciatus
GGCTATTCTGTCTAATGAATAGTAGTCCCTGCAGACGGGCTGTGTGAGTGCTGCACTTGACAGCGGTGACTCCTCCACCGAGACCCTCGGCCTGAGAGATGGCGGCAGGAGGCTGATTTCACTTCACCTCGCCACGCCGGCTACGTACACGAGGACCACAGAAGAGGGCTGGAAGTGCAACGGTTCGCACAGACTGTTGACCCGGTGACAACTATAACGGTCTATGCAAACTCCTCCATTTGTGTTGGCGGGACATGATGACAGCGTGACCTCCTGTTTGCCTGAGAGAGCCTGCAAGGATGTGGAGGAATAACAAACAGCTACCTGCCTTGGCAACGGCACTGATGGATCTTAGCAACAGCCTGTAATATACTGTATAGGGTCTAAGGAGTGCATTTATGTATTAATAGTTAGTAAGAACATGACTTCTGAGTGAAGCTCAAACTTTGACAAGCTGAGTTACACTAATATATATGTGTATATAACTTATATGTCTTTATTTTGTCTCACCTGTGACTACACTCAATGTATTTTCAGTTTTGTATTTATCTTCTGAAGGCTGTTCAGCGAACATGTATGGTACTAAAATCTCCAAGACAGAATCCATGGCGACTGGGTCAACTATCTTACTGTTTCTATAAACTCCATCTACTGTAGGTAATACACTGACTGTGGAGAAGTACCTCATAAAAGCCCCACTTGAAAACATCCAAACTATCCCTTTAAGTATTTCCTCTACAGATGATGTGGCCTTTTTTTTATAGAAAACCTACACCTTCAGTGAAGCTGTAAGATGCTTTGGAGATTAATGTTGGTAAAATCATGTGCAACAAGCAGGACTTCACCAGGGCTGTAGCTGCAGTAGTTTCTAGACTACAAATATACAGGATTCAGTATTTTTCCCACCAGAATTATATGCTGATCAGTGGACAACTCCAGGTTCTGAGAAGTGAAGCTAATACTAAAGTGCCTTAAACTTGCGTTCTTTCTAACAGCCAGCAGGGGGCGACTCCTCTGGTTGCAAAAAGAAGTCTGATTGTATAGAAGTCTATGAGAAAATGAGCCTACTTCTCACTCGATTTATTACCTCAGTAAACATTTCTAACATGAGTTTATGGTCTCAATCGCTAGTTTCAAGTCTTCTTCAATGCAGCATGATGTTCATTTAATAAATTATGGTCCCATTTAGAGTGCTATCTGGTCTGGGAGTTATCCGTATTTTCGTCTTACAACTTTAACCCTTTCACAGTACGTTTCCAGTTCATGAAAGTTAATTATAGCCTTTTTGGTCGTCTATAAATGTCTTAGCTCCAACCTCTCATGTCTTCTGGTTGCAAAAAAAACAAGATGGCAACGGACAAAATGCGGAACTCCAGGCTTCAAAACGGCATTCTATGAACCAATGGGTGACATCATACTGACAGCGCCCACTTCTTATATACAGTCTATGATGCTGATGAGAGTTTGTTTGGTGGCGAGTCTAAATGTTCCTCCAAATTTCCTTCGGAATGAAATCGAGATTTAATATGTTAATTAGTGAGCTTTACAGATGCTGATTGGTGGATTTTGTTACATTTGCTTTTTTTTAAACAATATGTCCAAGAAATGCACAGAATGGCTTTACCTTCTTAGGAGACTCAATAGTTTCACAGTATGTTGATCGATCTTAAAAACATGTTCGCTTTACATGTTGGTCACCTGAACTACTGGCTCAGGAACAGCCTTATAGAGTAGCTGGTATAGATAACTGGGAAACTCCAGACAGACCAGGCTGGGTGATCTGTACAGTCAGAGGAGAAAAAGCCATGGGCATCCAGACAGACAGACAGTTCTCATCTTAAATTCCCTCAGTCTGAGATGCTGAACTCTGGGAGGCACCACAAGAGGCTTTTGGCAACCAAAAATAGAGCATTTTAAAATAAAAAAAAAATATTTTATTTTACGTTTTAATATTAAAGGGACTATTTGTAACTTTCAGAATTGCTTGTTAACAGAGACACCAGAGGCCGTTAAGTCAACGAAAGTCATCGTCGGGTTCGCGCTTGCTCGCTCTACATAGACATGAACGAGCATCGCTCAAAACAGTGAGGTGACACACGTCAGCTAAAACCACAATATCACTCTATATTTCACCTGCTTGGCAGTGACCAGACGGAGGTATCTCCGTGAACATGATTTAGATCTGATCCTAATGTTGGCTTTTCTTGCCTCAGCCTCCAAGGCTCCGCAGGGAGACACCGGCAACCGGAGCCTCTCCTCCACACAGAGCGCACCAACAGAGGTTTTCCGTGTCTTGTGAAGTGACGGGGTTCCGCAGAGAGACACGTGAACCATGACACCAGCACCCAGTGTCTCCCTGCGGGCGCAGGAGGGAGGCGATAAAGTAAGTCACTGCGGAGCCCCGTCATGTCACGAGACACGGAAAACTTCTGTTGATCTGGAGGAGCTGCAGCATTTATTTCTGCACAAACCTCCACTGTACATTCACTAGATATTCTCAGAGCTAAACTAACTCTTCTGCAGTGTGGAGTGAGCACGCGTTCATGTCTAGAGGTGGAGCGAGAACGCGCGCGCTGTCTGAGTGAAGGCAGGCAGGCAGCGGAGACGAGGCTCTGGCCACACGCGAGCGTGCATATGCGGACGCGCATGTGTCCCGACCCGGTACATTTATACGCTTAAAAAGTTACAAACAGTCCCTTTAAATCCTATTTCTTTTTATTATTTTATTGATTGTTTTATTGCCTAATGTTCTGTCATCATATGTATTATATATTAAAAACTGTATATTATTATATAATACAGTGCTGTTCTCTTCTTCTAGCCTTTTTGGAAGCCACTGATCTGGATCTTTTTTTAGAGCTGAGAAAAGCTCACTGCACGACTTTTTTTGTGTGTGTTAGTGTTTAGTGTGCCGACAAAACACAACACAGGAGGACTGTACTTTCTCGATGCACACACAGCAGATCGTTTAACAACAAGCACCAGGGACGTGGAGGAAAAAAACGGTGGAAAATGTCACATCTTTGTTGTGTTGCGAGACATTTTTGCGAAGGCTGCACCTCCTGCTAAACAGCACTGGTTTAGGACGGCTCCTGTAATGAGCACTCACATTATGGAAACCGAGAGCACAGTTTGTGAGCCGCTTTCATTATCAACACAACAAAAGGCAGTGCTGTTTCCGCTAACAAACTCAGTCTGTGCTTTTTATCTACTTCCTGTGAAGCTCACCGGCGTTTGGCACCACCAGGCGTCCTCCGGGGTGGCCGAACACGCCGTTGGTCCTCAGCTGCTCTTTGCCGGCGCTGAAGGGCCCGTTGAGAGTGAGCAGGCCCTTCTGGCGTCTATCCGTGGTGCTGCTGTAGTCCCGGCTCAGGTCCCGCGGGAAGGTCTCGGCGGGGGCTTTGGCGTGGAACTCCGCCCGCTCGGCCACACCTAGTGAAACCATAAAGGAGCTCTGAACTTTGACCTTGATGTCTGGCAGGGGGTCAAAGAGCTCTTTGTCTGTGCTGTCCTGGAAGCAGAGGGGCGTGCTGTACGTCCGTCCCACTGTTAAGTCAGGCTGCATCGAGGAGTTGAGGAGCAGCGGGTTGCCTACAGAGATGAAGAGATAGCACAGTCACCTCAAAGCCCTGCTCGCATGGGACTCGCATCATGTAGGGAACTAAGGTTTAATTAATGAATCAAAGCCCAGCCTCTGAACAGTACCCACATAGGATAATGGAATTCACTGGTGTCCCAGATATAAATGAATAAGGTCAAGATTGTAGGCTACTATCATGGGCGGATTATGAGACAATGGGTCCCTGGGCACAGACATGCAAAAGGCCCCCGCACTACTCCCACATAGGAGCAGGACACACCGACTTCATAGTTATTCAGCCTCTTTTTGTCATTGTTTTGTCTCTTTTGAGTGGTTTTGCATCTCTTTGTGGTAATTTTTTGTGTTTCAGTTGTTTTCTGTCACTTTATTACAATAATAATAATAATACATCAGATTTATAGAGCACTTTTCAAAGTTCTAAAA
Organism: Sebastiscus albofasciatus; assembly: GCA_916701655.1. Classification (NCBI taxonomy): domain Eukaryota; kingdom Metazoa; phylum Chordata; class Actinopteri; order Perciformes; family Sebastidae; genus Sebastiscus; species Sebastiscus albofasciatus. The sequence goes on from CAKAOI010046939.1 coordinate 4,025, forward strand.
AAAAAGGAATAACTTTTTAATACAGACAAATTAGACAACAAGATAGGAATAAAAAGAAAAAAAAGATTAGAATATACTGTAATGGTGTCGACTAGGAAATAAAAGCATGGGAGGTGAGGTGGGGAGGTTTGGTTTTGAGGGCCTTTATGAATGATGGCAATCTGGGGGCATTTCTGATGTGGATTGGTAATGAGTTCAACAGAGAGGGGACGATGATTGATAACATCAGGCACCCCAGGTTCGGCGGAGGTTGGCATCAGCACACCGTTCTGTGTCTCTTTGTTTTGGTCTTTCTGTAGTTATTTTTGTCTGTCTTTGTCTGTCTTTGTCTTGTCTTTGTCTTTGTCTTGTTTAGCCCCTTTCTTTGTAGATGCTTTGTGTGTCATCTTGAGTCTCTTCCTGGCTGGTACGTGTCTCTTTGTGGTCTCTTTGAGTGACTTTTTGCTGGTGTCAGTGTAAGGCTACTATGTTTTTTTTGTTTTTTTAATTTCTTAATTTAGCAAAGAAAAAGTAGACATATTAAAAGACTGCGATGCTGAAAAATGTATGATAAAAGAATTCTTTCATTTTTCATGACAGGGAAAAGATAAAAGAAGAAAGAAAATGTGCCTCTGAGTTTGGATTAAATATTATCAGGTGATTTCTGTCTGCAGTACAATACAGTAGATTACTATTTTTCAAAAAAGCAGACATTTCAGATCTGAGATTGAAATCATTTTCAATCTCCAAAATTCATGGATATCCTCTGGTAACATTAATCCAGTTCAAATCAGGTTCAAGAGCCACATCTCTGGAAACGTCCTGCAGCTGACCAGTGAAGCTCCAGCACCAATTAAAACAACATGTCCGGGCAGGCGACCATGTGCATCAGAGGTAAGGGAGCGCAACCTGGACAGAAGGTCCAGGGCTCGGAGCCACGGTCAGAACGTTAGATTTAATTACCAAGCACACACACAGCTTGATCTCCATAATCCATCTGCTGGAGTCAGCTCCTCTGGACGCCGAGTCGTCCTCCTGAAGGACGGGAGGGAGGGCCGGGAGGGAGGGCCGGGAGGGGTGGAGGTGACTGCTCTGTAAATGAGAGGAGTCCTTCAGCTCACAGTGTGGACCCAACAGCTCGCGGAGGGGGGTCTTCGTCTGTGGCCATTAGATGTGACGACGCTGCTGCCAAACGGAGCGAGGAGCGTGCCGCATTGATCTGGCAGCGGCAGGCGTGCGGTGCCCCTGGACGAGCCGTGCCAAGATAGCGGCGAAGTCACTGAGTCCTTGCTGCCCAGCTGTTGCCTGGCGAGGGGTGCAAGGCGGGAGGCTAATGTTGTTTTATTTTTAGGGAAATCGTTAATTACCAGGGACGTGCTTTGTGATGAGCATTTTGGTGTGTGCTCTTTTTTTTTGACTTGTTCTTCAAAATTCAACTTTTCCTGTTGTTTTAGTCTTTTCAACAGAACAAACAATGGAATGTGGACAGATACGTATTCATGTAACTGTGCTACCTCTCCTAAATTCAAATTAAATTACAGTGACTAGGGCTGCAGCTAAACACAGCTGATCATTATAGAGTCATCTGTTGATTATTTTATTGATTAATCAATTAATCATTAGGTTTATTACACTTTTCACTACAGTGTGCAAACGTCTTAAAGCAACGTGCCAAACTGACTTAGCAAATCCCTACTTTTAAACATACAGTTACAGTGCACGACACCACATCACATGTTCAGACCCCAGAATACAGACCTGAACACATGTTTCAATGCTCATCACTAAGTGGTCACAGAATCAATGCATGTTTTTGCAAGCATTTCTCCGTAGTGTGCAGCATTGCAACGTGACCATCCGCCAATTACTACCACTACTACTGTGATTCATTTCAAATGTATGGCTGATCCGTTCTCACTCCCAACTCCTCAAATACCACAGATTGGGCAGCACCCCTCGGCATCGGAAGCCGACGCACGGAGGCGCCCTTTAGCAACAACATGTGATGAACCGCGCTTTCAACAAACTCCAATGTAAACCCACCCGCTGTGTTTTTTCGACGGTCGGAGCAAATGACGTAGCATTAACAGTGTGAGAGTCTGCTCAGGGCTGGCGGGACGGAGGGAGGGAGCAGAGGTGGATGGGTCAAACACACATTATACTTTAAACCAGAAGACCACTATTTGTGTCCCGTGTGAAACTAAAAGTAATGTTGTAATATTTTGTCACGTCTTTAGTTACATGACTCGTCTGTATCGTCAGTCCCGTGAGACGCTAGTCAGTGAATTTAACGTCAACCGGCCGTTTCCTCAGTGGTTGTGTTGTCTGAACCTAATTTCCTGTGAAAACGGAAGCTTATTTTGAAAGGACACCATGCATTTAACAAGCGTATATTGACACGCCGTCTCTGGTCCATCCAAAAGTAACTTAAGAGGGGTTCCCAGTGCCTCAGTCTCCGATGCTGAGGGGTATGTGATGAGTTGGGAGTGAGAATGTGTTGGTGTGGTCGTAGTACAAAAGTCAAAAAAAGGAAAAAGAAATGCAATATCTTTGCTTTACTGTCAAAATGTTGCGACGTGCGGAGTGTCTATTAGTGTAAAATGTGGTATATTTTGTTATGTCTTACAGGATTACTGCACTGTGAGCTATTGTATATGATGTCTTAAATAAAGTAGAGCTGAACAACTTCTATGTTCAACTACGTGAAGGAGTGTTTCTTTTAGTTCAGCACAGTTAACACTAAAAAAAACAACCGTTGAGAAGAGACACATAACATGTCTCTTGTGTTGAACCACAGATTATGGTAAATTATGTCCTTAGCGTTTGCTGGGGAGAGGGACTCCGTGACCGGCTCTGGATAAGAGGAGGAGGATGGATGGATGGATGGATGGATGGAGGGATGGAGGGAGAGTACACTACAATATAATATATTTTGCACTCAACAGCTCACGTTACCGCAGTGTTTAAAGGTGGCGTCTGTGTTGTGATGAGGTTGATCCAACCATTTTTCATTTCCACGGTCTAGCACTCCACTATTTTTTCAATTTTTTTTTCTCGTAAATTTACGACTTTAATCTTGTAAATTCTGAGTTTTCTCTCAGAATATTATCCCCCTTCCCTCAGCTCCGTAATTATTATTGTTGTCATTGTTTGTTCCTGTATATATTTTTTAGGAAATTACTTTATTTTGATGAGTTTCTATTCAACAGCATTATTTGATGACCATTATATAATGTTGATAGTCACTGATAGACAGACTGAGGTGAAAACTGAGCCAAAGCTATTGTAAAACACTGTAAAATCAGGAAATAGTGAAAAACCCTGATCAGAGATTCCCAGAGCTGAAGGATTTTTCTTCAAATGTCTTAATTTGTCAGGCCACCCTTGGAAAACCCAACCATATTCACTTTACAACGATGTCAAATAGAGAGAAGCATGGCATTCTCCCTTTTGAGAATTGATGTCCTCTTTACTTAACTTCATTATTTCAATGAATAATTGATTATATAAATGTTTGGCAATCATTTGTTGTTGATCACCAAATCCATTAATCTACCAATCTTGTCAGCCCTAACAGTGAGTATGTAGCTTCAGTATTAATATTGTTGCAGGGATTGAAGCTGTGACATCTGTGTTATTGCTGATGAGCTCCTGCATTACAAATGACACAATGATCAGATATGATACAGACTAACATTTTCAGATACAAATGAAAATATGCATTTTTCCTTTCTAAACAGTCTAATGGTGACAGTGAACCTACAGAACAGATGACACTGCGGACATTCCAGCTCTTGGTCAGAGCTGCAGCCCAGTGGACATTACCCCCTCCGTGGCCGACAGTCGATCACTGCTGAATTTTCTCTCCTCCGGTCCAGAGGAGAATGATCTGATTATCGCTTGAGTGTGCATCTTTAAGAATGGCGCCGCGGAAATGGAATGGCAGTGGTGAGATGAGAGAAGTTAATGAAATGTACCTCAGGTTGAATACCTTGAGGGATAGGTTTGGAATTGGGCCTCTGATTAAAAATCACTCAGAAGGAGAAGTAATGTGGAGAGACAGGGTCAGGTCCGAAGACTCATTCAGTACTCTGCCTTACAGCCGAGAGCCATCCGAAAGCATTTACCATCTCCTTTAAGTATTTAAGTTTTTTTTTTCTTGTGATTATTAGGCATGAAAAATCTACTGATTTGCAATTAAACACACACTTTTAGAGGAGTTCCGCCCCCTAGAGGCAATGTCTAATTTCCTGCTATATGTTTATGAAAAGGGGCGGTTAAATGTTGGAATGCAATCACAGCAGAAGTAGGCTAGTATAAAAACGCCTCAACAACTTCCTCCAAAGCAAACTGGGGCTGAAGAAGTGTTCCACATTTCATGGGGAGCCTCGGCCGGGCTGATGGAGAGGAAAATGGAAAGGAGTGATTGTGGCCGGTGGAGGGCACAGCAGGTAGGCTGCGGGGAGAACTGGCCTATTTAAATAGGATTGATGACCTGCTCAGCTCCTACCACCTCCCAGCCCCCCCTTCGTTTTCCTCACACCCTTGCAATGGCGTGACGAAGGGTGGGGCTTGACCAACTCCACAGGCCTTGGGGGAGCCGATGGCTCAGTGTGGGCCCCGGCGGGGCCTCTCACAGAGCTGTCACCGAGGCGAGGATGGATCACCCGTCGCCGCGATGGCTATCACTTGCGCTAACCCAGAAATGTCAGTGACAGTAATATGAATGCCTGTAGCAAGGCTGGCTGGGACAGCCGCAGTCACATAACCAACAGAAGTTATTGCTGTGCACAACAAAAATTGAATTGATGTTCACTGTTCCATACCCCTCACATTTATCCATCAGTGGTTCAGGCCAGTGTAATCTGGTAGGGGAGATTGGTTGCCTGACAGTCAAATGTGTGGTCCGCGGTGAGGGGGGTGGAGCGATGCCGGTCTCTATCAGAGATTGATGATCTCCGGCTTCACAATAACAGAGAAGAAGGTCTGTCAAAATAGAAGGACAGGTCCTTTCACTGATTGTGGAAGTATAAATCCTAAGCAGATAGGGAGGCCGCACGCCATGCTGCTCGACACAAACAAATGCCATCAATCAGCGGGGCAGCCCCCGTCGCAGAGCTCTTTGATGACGCTGCCTTTTTGGCCTTGTGGTCGCCGGTGCGTCAGCGCGGAGTTGATGGCATTCCCTCTTACCTTGTCTGGTGGTCTTGAAGTTGAACGATTGGAAACCCCCAGTGAGCGCAGAGGAGTCGATGACATCCACGCCGTACTCGCTGTGGTTCTTCCTGTACAGCATGACGGCCACTACGAGGATCGCCACGGCAATGATGCCGGCTCCCAGGCCCGAGTACAGAGCTACATCGTTGGAGCTGTCCATACCTGAAGCACACGAGACACATGGGAAAGGAGAGCTACCATAAATTCTCATACAAAAGCAGGTATTATCTTAATAATTAGAATAATGATAATATCCGGGGGGTTAGGCCAGTTGCTAATAAAGGCCTGGTTCTCTCTGCCACTAAAGTCCCCGGTCACTATTTGAGAATTTACAGTATATACATGTGTTCTTCAGAGATTTCTCCAGTAACAAGGTCTTTTTCTTTTTTTTTCACTGTGATGACGGCAGCACTGCCAAAAAAAGAGAAAATCTGTCTTTTCATATTAAAGAGCCTTGTTTTTGTTGTATTAATAAAGACCCAGAAACAGTGAGGAGGAGGAGGAGGAGGAGGAGGAGGAAGAAGAAGTGGAGACGATACTGTTATTATGTAGACATTCAAGGTCAAATACAGGCAAGAATTACAATGTGTTAGTCTGGCTACCAGGATGGAAATGAAACAAGAAGAATGGAAAGTGGTAAGATGGAGCAGACCATCTGTCTCATCTCTCTATGCTACATTATGCACCAGAGATAGGCATAAATGACCATGTCCAGCCGTTACTCTAAACTGTTACATATCACATTCAAGCTGCTAACATGGAGGGTGATTAGCATAACTGCCTTTAGACCCACCGGTCTATATCCAATAGCTACGATGGATATCTCGCAGTGCAGGCAGTCGGAGCCCATGCGGTGTAGCCGGTGGTCACCGGTTGTCACAAGGACCAATCAGAGGGAAATTAATTTAGAGTATTCCTACCAGGGCGATCACTCGCCGGATACCAGCTTAATGCGCTCCCCAGTCAATCATTCAAGCTTTTCCTTAAAGGATGCGAAGAAAGGCAGTATAGGCACAGCTTTTACACTAATGCGGCAATCTAATGAAAGCACTCAGGCTAGCACCTGACAATCACTTAACCGGGCTAACTCCGGCGAGTGATTGAAAGCCGCCACAGGAAGGGTGAGGACAGCGCCGTAAATTGGTCAAATTAGCTCGTTTGCAATGATTACAACCCATTAATCCTCCACAACATAGCACATGTTCACTTGTCACAACCAATATATCTCCTGGCTCAAAGCAAAAAGCACAGCTGTGATGTCACGCTTGTCATAAAAGTCGGGCACTGAATAATGACATGAATGCGTAATGAGCACATCTTGCTGGGTTAAAACAGGAGTTGCTCAGGTCAAAGTGAAACTAACTGGTGGTAATTCATGAATCTTCTGTTTTCCAGAGTAGCCTGCTGAGAGAATGCCAACGACTACCACTCCTAACTTTAAACGTAGAATACATCATCTCTTTTTTAACCCAGAATTCAGGGCATTACATATATAAGTGGCGGCCATGGGGGCCGGGAGTTGAAGATGAAAGAAATCCACAGAGGAAGACTCACTTTGAGGTTTAACATCATGTAGCAGCTTTCGATCTGCAAAGACAGAGAGATAGAATGAGACAAAGAGGAGAGAAAGTGGTGATTAAAAGTCCGAGCCTCTGTGACGTGACTAACAAGTGTGGTCTCAGATCCAACACCCTCAGTAGAGAGAAGCTTTTTCTGCTGACTGTGCTCAATTGATGATATACAGTATCAGATAATGGCCAGGCAGGCATCGTTACTGTCTTCATATCACCATAGATAAAGGTGGTGAGGTGCAAATTGCTCATAGGCTCGGAAATACCTCTGAGTGGACTAATAGCCTGCTAACACAAGCCCAAAAATGCACCATTGGTTTAATTAATGGATGAAGTCCCAACTCTTTCTACCAGACTTTCTCCAAAATGCATATTACGGAAACCAAAACATTCCAGTAGGGCTGAACAATATCAAAAACATAATTTTGTGCTAAACATAATCACTAGTCTAAATAATAAATCACGAGCATATATTTAAAATCCAACCCAGTCTCAGAATTTTTTTTTTGATATTGTACGTTTTTGCAAACCGCGGAATACGTTGAATGTTGAACGCTTCATATCAGCCTTGTATCACGCTTCTAGAAACAGCGCAATGCCACGTGGTTAACGGCAAGGCAAGATTGGTTAGGTTTAGGCAACACAACTATTTGGTTAAGGTTAGAAAAAAACATCACGGTTTGTGTTAAAACAACGCAACGACATAAATGGCGTGAATAAATAACAACTAGCGGACTTTCTTACATAACGTTGACAAGCGTAACAACTTTACGTGACAAGCGCAAAGTCAATGTTTAGTTTTGGTTTCACACGTGACACGAACAGCGCTCTCCTGGGTGAAAGTATTAGTTGTTTGGCTCCTCCCACTCACCCTTAGTGGACTTTCTCACTTGTTAGACTCGCTATCACACCCAAAGATGCTCTATATAACAAAGATGACTCATAATAAGCTCCACCAATGGTTTAAAATGATATACACTTCCTGTGTCCTTTATGAAAATTAGTTAGCTAGAGCATTCGCAAACATGAGTTGCCAGATCTCGTGAGAGTGTGCCAGATCTCGTGAGACAAAGAAAGGTCTCGAACAGTGTTAATTTTCTCTTGATTTGTCCGTCTGAAAAATGCCATTTTAGTATCAGAATGTTCAGAATATATGCGTCTTGTGAAAAATGGTTCCAATATTTGCTTTTGGTGACTACGGGGCGAAAGAATCAGTCATAATCTGTATTCACGTTCACTTCTGCCATTGGAGTTAACAGACCCCCTAAAAGGGGCGGGGCCATGGCGAAACACAGATACAGGAAACTGACTCTCAGTGCACGGCCCATCTCTGAACTGTCTCTCTCATACCACATAACTGTCGCTCAATATACTGCGTCACTTCTTCTGACAGACTGCAAACACGTTGTCATTCAGCAAATCCGTGGTTTGCAGAAATGTACAACGCCAACATGTTTTCCTGGCGACTGGGCTGTTAAATCAACTAAATTCATGTGGCAATTCAAGCCAGAACTATTTCAAGCAAGTCAACTTGAGAAAATCAACAAGTATCTGTGCTAGTTTCCTACAAAAAAAAAAAAAAAAAATGTCAATTTAGCTGTAGGAAAGTGGTGTAGTATTTATTACTAACAGCTGCATCCACTAATGGCTATATATAATGACAAACTGCTGCTAAGTCAAGTCTTACAATGTTGCGATGTCTGACTGTCAATCCTTACAGTTGGCAGTGCTACACTTAAGCTGCTAAGCTAACGTTATGCTATGTTCACACTACGAGCAACAAAGCAACAAAATGGCCAAGCGCGGCCAGCTACAGTACATTGTTGCCGAGTCACCACTGAAGTTTTTTCTTTTTTTTAATACTTTATTTCAAAAGTTCAATACAATATATTTGCATGTTCAGATTTATCATTACAATTCTGCAAAAATATTTTACAGTATAAAAATAATATAAAAATAAATTATGAATTATACAACACATAAAATGTAAGGAAAGGAAAAGTTGAATAAAAAAGCCCCAAAAAAAACAAAAAAAACAATCGGGGTCTGTTAGACAATTGGAATAAATTTAAAATGTCTAAACAATTTAATTGTTTTAGTCAATTTAGAATTTAGTTATGGTCAAATATGTTTTAAAATTAAGCCATATCATTTTATGTATACCGTATTTAGCTAGGAAAATAATCAAATTAAGCCGCCACTGAAGTGTTACTCAAGCGCTCATTGACATGGTGGTTGTTAAATAGCGCTGGGAGCTGGCTCACAACAAGAATTTCCATTTTTCAAATGGAACGGAACAGAAATTGTTGGGAGAGAGAGAAGAGACCGCATCGTTGGAGCACTGAATAAAGTTGAGACCAGCTCAACTTTGATTTGTAGCGTGTCACGCGCGTCATGCCCGTCACACTGCGGCAAGTGTCGGTCATCAGCTTGTTGCTTCATGTCACCGGCTTCCATTGAAAATGACTCGTAGCCTCGCTGTGTCATTCATAGTGTGAACTGAACATAGCATTAGGCTCACTGTCAGGACAAGCTAGTTCACAGAGTCTTTCGGTGATAGGCGTAAACCTATATGATATGTTGTGCTTAAAAGTTCAAATGGAAGATTTGAAATCTGTTCACTATCTACCAGCTGTCTCTCATCCTCAACAGCTGCGTACATTTGCTGTGATTGGTCGCCCTAATGGAGGAACTTGTATTGAACCTAACAGCTTGTAAACTGCAAATAAAATCGTGCCCTTGATTTGAAGATTCCAATTCTTCAAATCACAGTTTTTGAAATAACAATGAATGGTTCAGCCCAATGCAGTAGTCATTCGTCATACTAGTGTTCACACTAGTCAGTAAAACATTCAACTTTTTAAGTCATTGCATGTGCAAGACCCAAACAGTGCAATGACATTTCATTCCAAACGTCAAGCATCATTCAAGAGTGAATGTCTGCACTTCTTACCCTGTGACAGATTCAGTATGACATCCAATATGTCAAGTGAGCAGCACACAGGAGGAAGAGCGCTGACATTATCATGCACTGGGCATCTGTGTCAATCCACAGCATGATTTCTTTCCAACACACACCTCCTGCTCAAACATGCTTGTGATGATTTGCCATGTTACTGCGAGTGTATATATGATGATGAGATGATAATGATAGGAAAATTATGAGAATGATGATGCTGATGCCCAGCAGGGAGAAAGGCCTTACTCTGGGTACACAGTCCATCTGTGCAGTTCTCAGTGGCCTCGCTGTTCCCTTCGCACATCTTGCCTCGGTGTCTCGGTGCCGGGGAGTTGCATTCCCGACTCCGCTGCTTCTCGCACTGGCTGCTGCATACGGTCCATTCGCTCCACTCGTCCCAGCCTCCATCAACTGCAATGAGGATAATATACAAATGTGTACAAAAAGATTAAAAGACATACAGCATGCGTCTGCACAAATGGCAAAAAGAAAGACAAGAAGAATCAGTTAAAAGACAAGAAAAAATGCTGTAAACCAACAATCTGATATGCAAAAGCCAACGATATGATGTGCAAAAGTTGTTCTCTATCATATTGTATGATAGGGCTCGTTTTGGTGGTGCGCATAGTGTGAAAGAATAAAAAATAAGTACCAGATAAAACAAAATAAAACAAGAAAAAGAGAAAGTTGAGGAGGAGCTCGAGACACGGCAGCCGTCTACGGCGCCAGCTTGCGAACTATGAGAGTAAATTGCGGGAAAAGTTATCAGGTAGTGTTTTCTCTTGTTCTGTGACTGTGCCTGACGGAAGTGAGAGTGAAATACAACTATACCATTTGATAAACAGCAACGAGAAACAGGCGGTACAAAATTAACCTTGCATTTTCCAGCAGCAGCCCCTTAGGGACCAGTCTGTAGTGTTATGTGGAAAGATTATATTGTTGTCTACCTTTATTAGCATCAGCATAACTATGAGAATAACAGACTGAGACTGACCAGACTTTTTCTCTGGACTGTGGACTAATAACAAAGATGCCGATGGCAAACTAATCACACACACCAGCTAACATCTCACAGAAGATCACTACGCTCTGCACTACAATAAAATAGTACCGTTACACTACACAGTCCAGACAATATGTGGGTGTGATGTCACTTCTCGTAGTCACACATCATTTTAAAACAAGATTATGATTATCTAGTCTCTCAGTCAAGCTTTAGTTTTAACTCTAGACTAATGCAAGATGGAAAGCAAACTTTGAAACTGACTATTAATTAAATATTGAATTTAAAATGTTGATTAGTTGGGCTTATGGGCAATAATTGATACACATCTCTCATTTAATAATAACCATCAAGTATTCAGCCAAGCCATAGTATAAATAGTATTTTATATTTGAAAATGTATAAAAGGAAATCAGGGGGAAGCAGTTTGAATGGACCCAATGCAGCTGATAAAATTAATTATAGCATTGTTATCTATAATTTACAGGTGCTATGTAACCATAGCCTATAGGCTTATGTTAACAATGTACAAGCATAGCTAATTTTATAATATTGTTACCAGGCAGCAGAGGCAAATCTCAGTGTTATATATTATTATTTTCTACATTTTAAAACTATTATTATATATAACTACAACAACTATAACAAAAACACAAAAACAAAACACAGGACTTTCAACCAGGAGACCTCTGCTTGTGACCCAAAGTGTTGTTGAGTTATTTTGACGTTATGTTAGTGACGTTTCCGTACTTATGCTATGTTGTTTACGAACGTATTTTACTTAGTTTACGTATTTATTTTAAGCATGGTGTTTTTTCCTAATCCTAATTTAGGGGCTGTTCACATGTTATCAATGAAGATGTGCAGCGGGCGCGCTCAAACACGAGAGCGAAGCTTTCGAAGGCCTTGCCCCGAGATAAAAAATAGTTCAACTTTTGGGACGCTGCAGTGCACACCGCATGTCATGTGATGAAGAAAAAACAATCACGGCCGGCAGATATCTTTTCTTTCTTCCACAAGTATCAGTCTACAGTTAATATGGATAAGAGATTGATTATTTTAGTGCAGAGCTTTACCATCTGTCCCACAGACTATTTTACTTGCTTCACGCTTTCTGTCCGAGGACGGCACAACATCCGGTTGAACGGTCAGCCAGACTGATGCAGAGAAATCGAGTGTAAAGATACTGTGAGGGATCTACAGCTTTGGAAATGCATTTATCTTTGGTTTTTTGATTGTGTTTAGTTTAGTCAGTGAGGCTTCCTGCTAAATTAACGCAACTCCATCATCATCATCATCGCCATTGCAGCACGCAGGTTTTGGTTGCTTAGTAATGGCAGGCACGACAGGAGCGCAACCTCCCAAGCACATTGGAAAGAAGAAAAAAAAAAAAAACGGCACAGCTGGTGTTTTCCACACCTTTTTAGACGCAGCATATGTACTAAGTGGTGTTGTTGCCTGAACAAAGCTGTGACCGTTTCACGTAACAACGTGGCATTGACACGCAAAAAGCTTAATGTGTCATCATGACATGTGGAGTGTCAAGCAATTTAAACGCCTTCCTATGAGATCAGGTTGCTTATAACACATCCTGACAGAGACATGAGGTTAATCATGTCCTATTTTTGGAAAGTAGGCATATAGGCACATTTCTCAAAATGTCGAGCTGTTACTAGATAAATATATTTATGTTTAAATTTCAGACACAGAACAGGTAGGCCTAGTAGTATCCGTTATGTACTGCAGACACAGTCTCAACTTTCATATCAGGGCTATATTTACACACATTAAACATTTAAGTGTTTCCTTAGTGGGCAAATACACACACATATTCAGTATGACACACAATACGCACGGTGATTTGGACAGCTTGGGAGATATTTTCTTCCCATTAACCCCCCGGGTCTGTTTATATAATGGGATTTGATGCAAGGCTATGAAACCAAGACAGCCTGGTGCATGCTAATAGCTGGGATTCCTCCGCCGTGGTCTGTCATTTGATCAAGGAAGAGCTCATCATGCTTAGCTTAACAAATACTGGAAGACCATATGGCGCCTGAAGATTTTTTGGCAGCCGCTGCGATGCCCATAATACAGCCTTGTGGGCGGTAGAGAAGGTAATTTCCATTTGTGATGTTCCATAGGCTCTACCTACACTCTGAATCTGTTTGTGGTTTCCTCCTCAGCTACTTGAAATGCAAATGATGTGTTTGTATGTTGCAGAGAGAATGCTGTGTGCTTCTGAGTTTGACCGCAGTTGCTGGTGAGCGTATGCATATTGTTTCTGCTGACAGTTCCCTCATGACTTGTTGCTCTGATTCTGTTGAATGAGCTCATCTGCCTACTGGTAAACAATAGATACAGTCTGACAGACTGTGATGACTGCAGCACTCTGAATCACTTTTTAACACCTTGTGGATAGTTTCCATAATCCAATCTTCATTATTTTTGCTACTCACCGCATTCTTCATGTCAAGTTTCTTAAACTGGCTAGTCACCAGATCCTCAATTTGTTTGGTGACATTTTTGACAGCAATAAGCAGACACTACTTTGTGATTTTTGTGCCCTATTCTTTCTCGGTTCAGCTATTTTTTTTGGTTGAATCTAATTCCAAATGCACCAGAGGATTAATTTTCTAAAAAAAAAACAACCTTCTGTGTTCAAAAAAAGGCAAATTAAAATTAAATTTTTCATGAACTCGCTATACGTTTAACCCTTGTCATGTTATATAAGCTGGCAATAGATTGTAGCTCAATGGATATTTATACAAAATTGCTCAAAAAGAATGTTACTGTAGATATAAGATCAATTGAAGAAACATCATTGACTGTTTTATTTCTTCCAGCTGCAGCACCATGATCTTCAAGATCCAAACTGAGCCAGGATAAGTGAAGACATTCTCTGGTCCGTACATGGATTACCCCTGTGAAACTTTGCCATGACACCATAGGTCAAAGCCCTCTTATGTACGGTAATCAATAAAACAAAGCAACAGTTGTACTTCTGTTTTACTGCTTTATTGTCCCATGAATCAACATATTCTCACTCCCACCCCGACCTTAGAGACGTAATCGCTGTTTATACCACGTAACTTGTCGTGGTAGTCGGTGTTACCGGTGTTACACGGTGGTCTGGCACACACCAATTACATTACATACCCACCGCCCCCACCTTCATTTTACTTTTTTTTACAGAAATAAAACCCATTCAGTTCATTTTGGCATATCAGCGCCGTGTTATCAATAGAAGTCGGACGACGGACACTTCAAACTGACAGTGAATGCATCTAAACCATACGGAGTGTCAGAGTAGCAGGTGTCAAATTTCACACACGTGGGATGAGAGAGAGAGTTGACAGACAAGATGATGCGAAGCGAAAAGCAAGCATGCCTGTTTGGCAATATTTCAGATTGAAACCCAAAAGCTATTAGGGAACCATAATGGTATAAGGCCATCGCTGTGCGGAGGACGGAGCGGTGTGGTGCGCAGGGTGGAAACCTGCAGCCCCGCAGCGAAAGCTGGACCGGAGAGGCCAGACACACCGCCATCCAACGTTGAAGATCAAAATAAGGACTCTACAGATATTGATCTTCTTGTAAAATGTCTGGTGTAATCAGCAACACCGGTGTTGTCACGAGTTTATTAACCGGTGGAAAAATGTCCTCACGGTCACATCTCTACACGTAACTACAGCCACACAGAGCGTCTTAGTCATAATTTGATGTGTAGGGGCACTGACAAAGCTGCCGTATGTGACGAGTCAGGAGTGAGGATCGGCTGTCATATCACTGCTACTTCCGGTGCAAGAGATGATGGACAAAGATACAGCAGGAGCCTAAGATCATTTGACTGATGTCCAAGTAGGTGGAGGCTGGATCCAATCCAATCCAATCCAAATCTATTTATACAGCACATTTAAAAACAACAAAAGTTGACCAAAGTGCTGTACAATTATACATAAAAAACATAAAAACAACTCAATAAAACACTAAGACCAACTTAAAACCAACAGGACATTAAAATAATAAAAGCATTAAGACCAATAAGAAAGGAAAAAAGGATTAAAATAGTCAACTCTCATGCCGAGCCAAAAGCCAAGGAATAAAAGTGCGTTTTGAGGTTTGATTTAAAAACAGGCAGTGTGGGTGACAACCGAACATGTGGAGGCAGAGCGTTCCAGAGCTTTGGAGCTGCAACTGCAAAGGCTCGATCACCCCTGAGCTTCAACCTCTAGACCTCGGGACAGTCAGAAGCAACTGGTCAGTTGATCTGAGTGTCCTCGATAAAAGATGTGGTTTTAAAAGATCATGGATGTCATTGTCACAAATAGACCGTGGGACAATACAGTACATAATCTGCACTGACTTACAGTTTTAATCACTTGTTCTCTTCTATAGTAGCACTTCAATGTCCACAACACGAGCTTAATTTATATCAGTATTCTCCTCTTTCTTTGCCGTTTCTTGTTAAGTGGCCGTGTGCCTCGTCATGGTGCAGCCTCTGACCTCACCCATCCTCCGTGCTCTCCCTGCACTCAGACCATCATTAAGGCAATGCTCTTGGCTGGCTTGTCAGAACCGGACGGACTTGTCAGTCAGCAGCTCAGACAGCGGGGCTCATCGCAGCATACGCTTCGCCCCTGTCTGAATCTTCTTCCTCCCACAAAGACATGGATCAGCCCTGATAACGGGACGACGCCCGCCTCCCTCTCTGCTGCACGTTACTTCAGTCATTCTGTGAGGCCTCCAGGCTATGGTGGTGGTGGCACAGGGCTGCTTATCTCTGCTTGAGTCGGGAATTCTTATTCCTCTTCTTTTGCACTTACTTATTTTTTTCATGTGAACTTCACACTGCAAACATAACCCACCAACACCCCCACTCTTAAGGCTGCATTTAGGGCTGACAGCTTTAATTGGCAGTGAGTGGCAGCCAGTTGAAAACTTCGATATTCACACATCAGTCAGTGTCGAGAAATTCCAGTTTTTGTTTCAGACTACAAGCCAGAAAGTGAGTTTTGAGAGGCAGACGTTACAGCACCTTGAAAAGCAAAAGCTGAGTCATTGTTATTGATCACCAACCTCATCAGACTTACTCCCGCACAGAAATCCAAGGCGGCTGACAGTGTCATTTTCTGTGCCACCTTCATAAAAAGATGCATGTCGCTGGCAATTTTAACTAGAAACTGTGTATGTGCATAAATATAAAGCCTGGGTGTAAAAGTTAGATGAGCACAATATACGAAAATGACACTCATTCACCCGTATTGATTAAAAGAATGAAAGTTTAGCACATAATGGTTTAGCACTAAAGCTACAAAAAAAGCTATTTATTTGAAAAGTTAATTATTTCTGTGAAGTTATGTGGCTTGTAATAAAAATAAAAAAATAATTTAAAAAACATTTTTAAAGCTGGTAGACTACATTGATGGGGAGGTAAGAGCATTTTTGGAGTAGGTGAAAAAGTGGAATTACAGGAGCAATATGTCAAATAATAATAAATAACTTAATGGGAAATGATTATGATTCAGCAACTAATTCAATTTATCTAAAAAAAAAAACATGTTGAATGCATTTCCTTCCACATAAAACATTTACAAAGCCAACTGTGCCAAGTATTTTGAAATCTGTATTGTTTAAAGAGACTAAATTTTGTCTATGTAAAGATAAAGAGGAGTAATGTCTACCTGAGTCTATGATATCAGCATTAATATATCATCATCAACTATTGTCTATTTAACGATATAGAGGAGTGATCGCTACCTGAGCAGAGGATGAAGTCTCTCTCTCTCTCTGCGTGTTGGAATCAGAGCTTCTCTGTACTTTGTTTATGTAGCCGGTCCAGCGACGCATGCATTTGAATGCATGTGATGTCCTGTGTGTGTTGCTACACTGACTAGTTACCGCTGATAACGGCGTTATCATGGAAGTGTAATGCCCACCCTTCGGTTCCCTCCCAGGTTAACACAGTTAGCTCTGTCGGCACTGTTGCTGTTGTTTGCACTGTTCGGGTTGTTAGCACCGTTAAGCCGTAAGCCGCCGGGTTAGCCGTCGCCATGTTGAGAGCCACGTGGAGGCAATCTCTCAATCATATTTATGCTCTGAATATGGAATTTAGTACCTTTAAATCCATGTTTGCTAGCTAGCAACCTTCTTCTTCTCTGCCTTTCGTTAGCTACATTTGTTTAGTACATTCCTGCTTCTGACTGTCTTTTTAAATAACTCAAAACTGAACATTGCTCCAAAATAATAACACCATACTATCACCTTTTTTTTTTAACTTAATTAACACACTTTTCTTACCCTGGTGTCAGCATTCTTTCTAATTCCCTCCATCTCTCTCTCTACCAGTTCCACATCTCTCTCTCATCCTGTTCTGTTGCCATTAAACTAGACCTAACTGTCTGCCCCCATCTGCACCTTGGCAGTCTGAAGCCTCACAAACTGAACAAATTGGCTAGAGGCAGGCTCGTTGGACGACCTCACCACCTTCTGAACCACAGCTCTCAATCTTCCAAGACAATATGTGGAAAAATGTGTAACAGGATGTGCAACAATGGGCTGGGACTGACAGGTCTACAGGGGCCCAACATCTGCACAGAGGTGACAAGCCCTTCACACATGTTGATGATGCGTATAGACGTGCAGACTGGAGTACGTTCAAGCTGGAAACCATCCTGACTCAATGTGAAAAACAGATGCTGATTATAACATTTGCCACTTTTCCCTAAAGCCTTATGCCCTCTGTTGTCTTTGATTTTCTCGAACATCTTCCCTCCTCTGTTTCCGCCTAGGTTTTGTCACCTGCTAGTCTTGCGCCTTCCAGGCCGAGCCTTTCTTTGTATTGTACAATGTAATGGATTACTTTCAACACAAAACATTTGGCACCGGATTGAACCTTTCTGTCTGGCATAGCTCTAGAGAGATAAGCTGACAAATGATTACATTTAATTAGGTGCAATGTCTCTTTTTAAATTATTTATGGACAAAACCGCTTCTTTTGAAAACCTTTTATTGGTTCCAATACTCTCCTGCTGTCTTCCCTCTTAAAACTGATCTTGGAACTAAATGTACACAGCAGACATGTCACACATATCTGATTCTGTCCAGCTTGTTTAGATATGTCATATATTTGAAATTTAGTTACATATATTAGGCATAATTATTTTTATTGCCCGAGGTAAACAACGTACGGAGCTCAAGGGCAACTGTTTTCTAGAGCAAACCTGTGCCTGAATTTACTTTTTTCTTATACAACTAGTCTAAATTGCATTAACAAATACATTTTGTAAGAAACATAGAATATTTTTATCAACATGAGGAAATATTCATATTGAACATATCTGCGAATTTGGAGCTCACCCTGTGCTTAGAGCTGCTCAAATCCGTTGTGATTGATTTAAAGAAATACAAACAAGCCAGAGCCATTTTTCCCCGATACTAAGGGGACCATATTTTCACTACTTTGTCCCTCTTTAATCACAGGACTATCCCCCTCATGACACACTGACAGTTTGGGGAGTCCCGTAGAGAGTTTTCCTCAGAGGAAACTTATTGTTGTTGTCTGGGACTTTTGACAAATATTATTCAACTTTAGTTTTGAATCCGAACAATCTCTATCACATCATGTTGCTCGCCACAGCCTCAGGCTGTTATTAATAAAAAATGTGGAGCTCAGACATTTTGTCCAGGATGGAGACACCGGGTGAAGGACTGACCAGATGGACGGTCCTGAGGGAGTTATATAAGCGGAACGAAAAGTTTTAAGTGATTCACAATTTTTCGCCTACACGCCTGTTGACGCGCAGAAGGGACTGTGTAGAATAATGAATCAAAATGACACGTTAGATGTGCACACAAGCACGGAGGGTTCTGTGGTTCGACAGTCTGATGCTGGTTCCGTGTCCGTGCGTAACTGTGGCTTGACAGCGTGCAACATCACTCTAGTTAGAGACTGCAGCGGTGCGATACTGTATCTCGTGCACATTAATGAGTGGGAAAGAACATGATGAATGTCTATGTAAGTATAATATTGTTATTATTTTAATTGTGGTGAAAACCGGCACAGTTTGTTAGTGACAGTTGAAAACCAGGGCATTTGAGTGTTTCACAGATATTTGTCCGGATTCAGGACACCCAGCTTGAAATCAGGACAATCCCGGACAAACCGGGACGTCCGGTCACCGTACCCCATACTATAATGATAAAGAGTGCAGCCAGACCTTTCTCTAGAGCTGACACAGCACAGTGGAGATAGGTCTGGCTATGCAACACTATGGGAGACCTAATTAATACCAGGATTAAATGGCACACAAGAGAGAATAATTCAAAATTGCTACACTAACGTGCTAAACTGAAATGGTGGCCATGATAAACACTGTGTGCTGCACGTAAGCATTTCGCTCAAAGCTCCGTTGTGTATAAGTACAGCCTCACAGAGCTGCTGGCGTGGCTGTAGATTCTTTTCATTGCCTCTTGACTATTGTGCAGACCAATAATACTGTTTGACTCCATAGCAGCAGTGCCCCTTAACAAATGGTTGTAGTCATACAACTCTTGTCTGCAGAATGTATGCACCACTCAAACTACAAGATAACCCTTACCTCTGCGAGAACCCTTCTAGTCGGCCCTCCCTGTTTGCTCTTGTGAGGTAAAACCTCATTTTCTTCATGAAGTACCTCCGCTCACCTTCTCCCCCCTGAATCACAGTGAATCATATCCCCTCTCTCTCTCTCTATCTCTCTATCTCGTCTGCTTCCTTTATTTTGCATTGTGAATGCCCTGTTCTTCTTCTTATTATTATTTTTATTTTCTTCCATGCTCTTTCTAACACAATCAGCACAGTGGTTCAGGGATGTTGTCAGATCACTATGTATCTGCCCCTTGCAATCCTTATAATTGGTTGTCTGTAATGCTGTAAAGAGGCAGGGGTTTAAGCTCGTTCCAGTCATTGGGGATTTCAGCCACGGATGAATGTCTGACATGTTAATGTGGGTGGCATGCTGTGATAGTTCAACATGCCTTAAAAAAAAAAAAAAGCTGGCAATACATCTGAAAACAAAAAAGGAAAGGAAAGATTGTGCTAGAAGTATAAATACTGAATAGCTTGACATCCAGAAATATTATTAAAATGTGAACATTGTATTTACATGTTTGGCAGCCTGTCATGATCTTTGTCAGCTTATTAATTCTAAACCAGGTCTTAATAACTTTTGACACCTATAAGGAAAATCAACTTTTGTATCTGTAAAACTCCATAAAGTTGTACTTAAGTGTAATATTTCCGTGCAGAAACTGACTTGGGCAGAGTGCGTTGCAGGTGATCTTCTGTACAGACATGCCCTCGCAGAACGCCCCGCCGTTGAGAGGTGCCGGGTTAGTACAGGTTCGAGATCGCTTCTGGACACCCCGCCCACACGGCACATTGCAAGGAGACCACTCCGTCCACAGGGACCAGCCGCCGTTCACTGGAGGGAGTTCAACAAAGTTAGAGAGTATAAGAAGAGGTGCAGCGAGGGCACAACAGCACATTTTACTTTTTCCAGAACTCTGGCAAAGTTAAATACTCTAACAAGAGCCGGGGTTAATAATGATTATGCAGTCCCCGAGGCACTGGAAGGCAACAATGCATAACGGCTGAAGCAGATTGAGCACAGCGCATTCATTGTGGCGGATATACAGCTCCCTCTTTCCTAATTGCTCAGTTCAGTGTTCCTCGCTCTTGGATTAAGATAAAGACGAGGAACTGTGCGAAAGCAAAGAAAACAGCCATTAAACGGAATTGCCATTTCTAAAGGCAACGTTGACTCATACTTGTCGACAGGTTGGAGTCGACCACTTAGCACTCTGACTGAAGCACTTTACTCTATGAGCTCTCTGTCTAACATGTGTGGAAGCGGAATGTTGAGCAGTGCTATCAGAGAGCTGGTGAACCCGCCGCACTGCTGGAAGGCCTCTGGCAAATAAATACTTAATAAGCAACACTCCTTTTAAATGAGATTAAGACACAGTGGCTTATTTCCCTCCATAAAGTACACATTGATTTTAAATGAGAGGCAGTAAATTGAGTCTTTGAATAATACATTCATGGAAATAAAGAGGAGACATCAGTCTTCAGTGGAGACATGGGGATGGGTGTCTTAATCACTTGTGTAGGGGAGAAGGGAAACCAAACAAATTGATCTGAAGTGCCATGTAAACAGTGTGTCAGTACACTGGGATATGTTGTAACAGGCAATAACAGCAGCTGAGGAGGACGGCGTACCAAAGACGATCACAGTGGCTGTGGCGCTGCGTCTCTTAGCCACGATGTTGCTGGCCAGACAGGTGTAGTTGCCCGAGTCAGACAGTCGCGCCTCGTTGATGATGAGGTTGTGGTCCGCACGGGTGTCAATGTTGTCATCAGTCATGGAACTCAACAGCTCCTCGTTTTTCAGCCACTCCACCTGTTCAAGAGAGGTAATAAAAGAGATATGATGCACTTTTGCGACACTATTAAAAGGATCATTTTGGTTCATTACAACTTGGGCTTCATGTTTGTAGTTCATCATTTCTTACTGAAATCTGCCCTTGCCGAAATTGAGCCAATCGCAACGCACGACCGCAGCTTCAGTTACACTGCGCATGCGTTATACCCCAAGACCCCAAGACAGATGTCCGCCCTTGACCCAGCCTCCTTTCCATAGGCCTTGCTGAAATCAGGGAAGTGTATTGTTGGGACTCCCCACTCAAAATGGCAGCGGAGCCATTTTGACTCAGTTTCCCAGAATCCTTCAGTTTTCACACAGAAATGGCAAATGGAAAACTGGTCCATGATAAAAGGGGGCGGCTTTCTTTGTCTTCTCTCTCTTATCTCTCACCCCCGCAGCAGCAACAGCTGCACTGCAGCTCAACTCCTCATCTCTCAGGTATGACCTGCTAACAAAGCAGACATGGCCTACGCAGAACTCTTTTTCTAAGGCTGAGGACGCAGGAGCCTGACACATTCCTGGGTAGCTCAGTATGCACTGTTAACCCAAGTAAACAAGTTGAGCGCCAGCAGTGACAACAAAGCCTGCCAGCGGACCTTTCAAGCAACAAGCAAGTTAAACACCGAGCTGCTAACTCAAGGAGAACCAAAGACCGAAGTAAACTGTTTTCTTCAATCTGCACAATTAGATTAAAACACATCACAGCAAAGACTGCAATCATTTGCCAACGGAACCTCAACTTTTCCCAGCCTGACTCCTCCATCACCGACGGAACCAGTTACATTACCAAAGCATTGGCACCATAACGGCACATCGCTAAGCAAGACCGTTGTTAACTTATGTCAATGTACATGCATTGATTTGATTGAATGTTTTTCACATGCGTTCAGACAAGACAAAGATGGCCATCTTTGATTTGGCCATCTTTGTAATTTTACATGGTCAGCCATATTGTTTGGTAGGCCATGCGGCTTCAGTCGCCATTTTGCTTTTGTCTCTCCCACACACTCTTTTTGGTTTGTAGTCATTTAGTTAGAATAATATTGTGTTTTAACCTTTATTATCTTGTAAGTAAATGCTTGTGGATTATAAATGCCGGTCTGTTTAATGTTGTACAAGAGTGAATAATGCCAACCTCTGCTATGACACGAACTTCAAAAACCTTCAACTTTTAGTAGCTATTGACTATTTTTGTTTTTTTTGTTCTATTTTATGAGACTATATTAATTGGCTATCCTTTTTCCTTCATTAAAAAGGCTGGTGCCCGTGAGTTGATTTAATATAAATGAAGTCATATGATTCAATATAATTACTAATTATTTTTGATGATTAAAAAAAATCCACATTAATTATGCATTTTTATGCATTATTGAGCTTCTGCACCAACATAGTTTTGGTGCCCCATTATTATTAATATATATTGATATTTTTAATAGTATTGATATTAATAATTATCTTTAATATTTGCTAATAACCAGACCTGCTCTTTCCTCTGTCCCCAACAGCGTATGTGGGTAGTTTTTCACCCCCACCCCGGCAATAATTATAGCCAATCCTGTTCAGAGCCACATCCTTGTATCTTAAAGTTGAAGAGTTCTTCTACTTTTTTCCCTTTTTAAAATCGTCTCAGTGTGAAATTTGACTTTGGTGGAAGAAGAAAAAAAATGGAGGAAGTCGAAAGTGTTTTAGCTAATCTGATAAAAGGAAACGTGAACACCAACATATGAGCCTAATGAGAGCTCATCAAATGGGCTGTTGTAACATCAGCTAAAGTAGAGATACTAGTATTCTCTTCTGGCACAACTTCCCGATGGATCAACTTAAATTACTGAGTTAAATTACAGAGGAGCACAGTGAATATTTTATGCCCCACCTCCAGGCAGGATTTTAACTACCCTAAATCCAACTTTAATTTTTGGCACAACTAATTTGTGTGTACAACACAATGAATGCCTTCTGGGGTGGACTCTTCGAAAGTGTGTGATGTTTTCCTTATTGGCATTGAGACCAAAAATACATGCAAAAGACACAAAGAGAGGGATCAGGGAGGCAGTGTAATGCAGCGGAGAGACGGCCATGATGGCAGGCTTTTTTGCCCCAACTTTACCAGTCATTCATAACAGGTATACACATTTGCCTTTAAACATGGTCCGGTCTACTGAACCCTCAAGTCTCACATTCTCATATGATGCTGCTCTCACATTTGGATTCACTCCTCCTTTAAAACTGTACGGTGACAAACTCACCTGCACCCTACGAGTCCCACCCATGCTGTATAACCACACCTAAAGCCATTAGACAGTCAAAAGAAGCACTATAACCAATTACCAGCAACAGAGAGGGAAACTAATTATAATTTACAAACTTAGTGACGCTTTAGTGCTTCTACCCTGGTAAGGGAGCTGCATCGCTGCGTTTGCAAATTACATTCATAGTGTGGCAGAATGGGCCGGGCTGATGGATTTATTGAAGGAAGCGCACAGGCAACCTTTATAATAAACAACACACTCAGGCTGGATGCAAATAGGAAGTGCCTGTGGGCATGCAAACACCGGGTAAATAGAAATGACACACGGACTCGAGGGATGATGGATTGTAGGTATATATTGACACAAATAAAAATGATAATGAACATCATAACACAGTAATCATTTCTCACAGTCTGTACATTTCCATATGAGTCAATTGGACCACTGTTAGAAGGAGTGTTTCATAGGAAAGGAGTACAATGTAATTACGGCGACCGAAGCCTCTTTTTTTCACCATTTGCCTTGAAGAACACTTGTTAGCCCGTCCTCGAAGGCTCACCGATTCTTGTCTACAATTAAAAGAGAGCCTTCCATCAGAGGTAAAGCGCTTAGCATCATTAATAGATAAGGAAATAGAGAGACAGAGGACTGGGGGGACTGGGAGTCTAATTTCTCATGATTAAAGTCATCTGTCGCTGAATGGGTGACACGAGTGGTGGCACCCCCCCACCCTCAGACTCTTTATGTATTTATTTCAATTTTAGCCGGGGAAATTTGTGACTTGAAAGAGGCAATTACCGCGTGGCCCTCGCAGTGTTTGGGGGCCACGCTGCACATTATCTGTCTGCCGCTAACGGCCCTTAGGTAATGATGAAAAGATTCACTGAGTAGAAGAGAAGAGAGAGATACACAAAGAGAGGGAGAGCGAGAGAGAGGAAGTGGGGTGGGTGATGGGAGGTGGAAAAAAATGAAGGGACAAATACAAATTAGCCTGGCAAGTGTGGCAGAGGATGTGAGAAATGAATTGCCTAATTGGCACATTTGTTTCAATTAGGATGTGGTCATCAGTGTCAGCCGTTGACGGAAGGGTTTCCAGGCGGGGCCCCACATCAGGGCTTTCTCCCAGTGATTTCATTACCCAGACCGCCCCCGAAGGTCACCCTCCTCCAGCCCTGCGCAGCGGCCAGGTCCTCTACTTAAGTACACACACACACACACACACACACACTGCTCATTCAGATGACATTTGCTGATGATTAGATGCTGAGAAATGTGGCGGTTGAGGGGCAATTAGAGGGTAGAAGAGCAATGTAACGGGTGACACGGCAGCCATCATCAAGACTTATGAGAAGAGCGCTGATCATGACCTTGCCAGCTGACGCATTTTTTCGCTGTGCCTGTGCGCCTCACAGTCCCACTCCCAGGTCTTAAACGGTCATTTGATGTCAAGGTGACGCGGCACAAACGGTACGATTCAGTGCTATAAGGAGACAAATCTGTCTGCTGAGTCATGCTTATAGGTGTCACAATTTAGCATGATCTCCTCCCCTTTGGGCAGATCTCAGCTTTCCCGTGGCGAAGCCCGATGTGGGCGGCAGAACTTTTTAATTGCGGAGTATCTCGTCAACGCAATTACATGGATTAAACGTCTCCGTCAGGCTTATACCCAGGGGACCAGGGGGACGCCGGCGGGAGCTGCTGAGCAGCATATCTGAAATAATACTGCCGAGCTACGGAGCTAATCCACCCGATGTATTCCCCCCCGCAACCAATCAACAGCACACGTAAAGAAAGGCATGCTCGTTGCCCACACACACACACACACACACACACAGATACCCGCAGACACTTTGAACTCAGCGTGGCTCAGTGTGTTCAGCCTGAGAGCAGCCGGTGGAGTCGGAGGGAGCTATCTGCGGCTCAGCTGTGCTCTCCCGCTCGGGAGGTTAATCAGAAAAGATACGGGGAGAACACAAAGTGGGCCTGCGTCGCCCATCCGCCTCCCCGTTGCTTCCCAAATGCCACCTCTCCTCCCCCTCCGAGCTATGTGACACTGCATTACTATTCCACCCCGATCTGTCTTATCTTAACGAAATAAATAGAGGGAGCTCCCGGCTTCGGCCTGGGTTTTGGGGGGGGGATGTAATTGCTTGGCTTAATAATGAAGCTCATCATCTGCTCTCTAGGAGACTTTCTCTGACCTATGAGAAAGAAACAGAGGCGCTTGGCAGCGGGATCGGAAAGTAGAGACAAGTGCAGAGGAGGCAGGGAGGTGGGATGGAGTTAAATGCTAACTTGTTTTGGAGTAGCATCGCAATGTCTTTGTGAAGCTCAACAGAGAACAGCTTGTATCACAGTGCAGAAGCATTTAGTTGATTCCCCTTTGTGCCGTAGCCCGGGCTGTCTACCTGAGCTACTGTAGATCAAGGGGATTCATCTTGGATTAAAGGCTTTCATTCAGGGAAGTTGAAATTGGCTCCCAGTTTGGCTGTTCATTTCACACTTTCTCTCGGAGTAACCTCTCAAAAGAAACTCATTATACAGGGTTCTCATGGACTCTATTCCACTTCAGTTAAAAGATCTGCTCTGCATTCACACCCTCCTGATATCTGTGAAGTAAAAGTGGGGGATTGGTTTTGGATCAGGAGCACCGAAACGAAATTACAAATAAGCCGATCCTACGTTCTATTAACCATAGGCAAATTACAGTCTCTGCTCGTTGGATACCACGTATGAAGGTGTTTTTGTGGCAACACACTTGGAGGATATGCATGGCGCAATTTGCACTCAGACTATACTCATACACCTGTGTCCTGTAAATCATCCCGTTCTCATCCCAACTCATCACATTCTGACGCTTTGTCAGAACCCTCGGCAGCACTTTTAGGTTTAGGCAACAAAACCACTTACAGGTGGTATGAATGGCTTAACTTTTGTTAACTGTCTATTTACCAATCCAGTATACACTGAACACCATTAGCATTAATTTGGAGCTGTGATTCTGTCCACCTGACAAATCAACCCGTTCTCACTCACAACTCGTAAAATACTGAGGCTTGGTCAGTGCCCCCTTAGCATCTGATACCGATGCACCGAGGCACCCTTTAGCGTCTGTATGAGACACACCGGGCTTTCAACTAACTCCATTGTAAACCCCTAACACAACATCTTTCTCTCTAGTCTCCAGCACGCTTGTTGGGTGGGGGCTACTAAATTGCAAACTGCTAAAATCTGTTAAACAAGGTACAAGGATGTACGTAAAAGGGTGTGCAAATATTGTCCACTGCAGGAGACAGCTAAGAGAACACGGAGTTGTTATTTATTCCAAGTATCATTTATTTATGTTCTTTGTAACTTGACAAACTAAATAATAAAAGAAAGTTCTATTGCATCCATTCTATGTATGTATTTTATTGATGTTTTACAAAGGGTTCAACCTGAGCCAGGAGTTAGGGTAGTAGAAAACAGCTGTTAAATAATAATAATAACTATATATTTTTTATCACGCTGGTGTCGGATCAGTACTCAGTATCGGCCGATACCGCAAGTTCATGTTTCAGAATCAGTATTGGGAAGGAAAAAATGGTATCAGGACATCTCTAATTGGATAGTGCTTGACCACATGACAGTACCAGGGTAAATGCACCCAAAACGTATTGAGGATGGATTGTTATCCGATCCGAGGTGGTCACAGGGACGCATTGTGACCACATTAAACACAAGTGTAAATGAGCCGGACACAAACGCATTACTTGAAGCCTGACAAGATGGATTTTGGTGAGACATTTGATGCCTGTGATGCTGTCTTGATTCTACATGCTCTCACTTTTGCTCCCAATTGTTGTGGCACATGGGTTTGCAGAAGTGATCTGGACCCGTGACTTACAGCATACTGAAGAGAGACAGCTAGAGGAAGCGTGGGGATGATAGCCCTCCAGCAGGCATGGCTGCTCAGAGGAGCAGGTAAAAGCAGCTTCTCCTGTCTTTTTCTTAGTCATCTAAAAAAGACATACAGCTCTCAGAGGTACTAACCTGTCAGTCATGCCGATGTGTTCCAGTGAGTTATATTTCTTTTTGGATGTAGGATTTTATAGTGACCTCTGCTGTCATGGAGAGGTCTTGGAGTGCTACAAAGTGTGTATTATTTGTTGATGACTATTGAAAAAATTCAAATACAAGACGCTCCTCACACAGAGTGGAACGGGTTTGTCATGGAGTGGATTTTGTGATGAATTACTCTGATGTATCGCATACAGCAATCTGATTTATTGAGGCCTATTGTACAATGCTCATATTAAAGGAAGAACAATTATTGAAGAAAACAAAAGTAAATAAAGTTTTCCTCGTAATATCTTTAATTGCACAAATACAAAGCCCCATTTTGCTTTCCAGTGCAAAATTTTCCATAACATAACACTGCTTTATAAAATAATGTCTGATTATCACTTTGCTCTTGTTCCTTAAAGGGCCTGTGTGTATATCTGGCAGCAACCAACTGAAACCTCTCCCGTGTGCCAAGCGTGTTGGAGAACTATGGTGGCCAACGTGAAAACCTGAATGGCCCATACGGACCCTGTGGACCCCCTCCCCTCCGTATGTAGATATATAGGGCTCATTCTAAGGTAACCAAAACACAACGGTGATTATTGACATGATATGATATTATATTCCATTTCTGCCAGTCTATGCCCCTAAATGCTGCACACAGTTCTAGTGAGGACAAGGATGTAGTTTTAGTTTCAGAAGTGGGCAGAACACAATGAAGTGTGAAATTTTCCAACTAGACAAAAAAGAAAAAAAAAAGAATTGGGTTGCAAATAAAAACACTATAATAAAATGATCTTTTTGCCTTCTACATGTCTAACAGAATAATTAGAAATACAGACCTATATTCACCTGAAAATAAAAATATAAATATGACTTTGTTTTTGTCCAAAAGAATCATGCAGAGGAGAATGTTTACAGCCTCTATGTAGCCTGGGAGGGAAAATAGGACCGTGGAGAGTAAGGGGAACAGGTCTATACCCTATAATTGCACCCAGGTGTCACAGCAACTGCAGTGTGTATTCCAGTCTGGTCTCACCAAATGGCATATGAATGGGGAAATAACATGAATGGCTATTAACGCTCAGAGCAAGTTCTCCAGAAGTCAGGTGACGTAGTATGAAGAGCGACGGGTGGATGGATGGGTCAAACAAACACAACTTTCACCCAGGAGACCGCTGTTCGTGTCCCGTGTGACACCAAAGTCAACCGTTGACGACTTAACTTTCATACGTAATTTAATTTACATAACAAATACTCTTATTTCAACCCAAACCATGATGTTTTCCTGAATCTAACCAAGTAGTTTTGTATGAAATCACAACGTTAATCACGTGTTTAAAACTGTTTAGGCTTTTTTTTCACGATTTAGCCACTATAATAAAGGCTTTTTTAATATTTCCTTCCTCGTTGTTAGTTGTTCTTATATTTTGGAGTGCTTGGATTGCCTTCCACATGCCCGACACATTTTTGATCTGCGGTTGAGCAACCAGTCATCACTTTTTCCTTCATCTGAGGCTTATATGAGGCTTCAGCCGCCCGAGTTAGACAAGCATGGTTGATATATATTCCAAAATTACAGGTTTAAGTACAAAATTCCCTTTTGTTGTTACTATTCTTCCACTGCAGCTCAACAGGGAAACTGTCTGCGGAACCACAGAGAGGGAATTTGGACTTTTGGTTGAACAAAAAAACACAACAAAAATATTGCAAAAAGAAAAACAACCTTGGGCCATGGGAAATCATAACTTTGATATTTTATAGAGAAAATTAAAGAATTAGAGAAATCGAGTAAATAAACAGATGAATTGATACTAAAATGAATTAATGGCAACTCTAAATGTTATATTCAAGGAGCAATAGAAAAGTCTCGATCTAACCCCGGTGTCAATTTAAGAAAAGCAAGTGCTGATAATCTCATATCCAGTTATTTCAATAATGACCTAACCGAAGTGAGGGTGAAATAAGCACTAGAAAAACATGTCAATTGTCGCTTGAAAACTTACAGTATAATGTAACATTTAATTGGACGGAAAGAATGGCAGTAAATTACAGCACTGTCAGAAATATATCTACTGTGACACTTCTCTCGTGCAAATAAAGACCTCCAGAGTCAAGAAGACGTCTCAAACTCTTGCCTAAATAAACTGTTGCAACCTCATGATACTAAATGATTCCGCTGTGAGCGATCGGAGACTCATTAGCTCACCTTGACATCCTTGCTGACGACGGTGATTTCCAAACACACCCTTTAGAAGCACAGTGTTTACGCCGCAACTCCAACCGCAGGCTCCCACTCTGTTGGGCCTGCGCTGTGTTTGCTACAGTAGCATCCGTCCTGCAGCTGCACTCTGAAACCTCACACTACCACACTCACGGACGCCATCTCAATATTTCATGGACGAGGTGCGCTGATATCGACTGGGCTGAGGATATCTGCCCTGTGCTCTCTACATTATTCACTCCCATCTCTTGTGGCTGGGCTCATTTGTGTTGACAAAGGACGAGATGGAAGGTTGTGATTCGGCCTGTATACCGCTCATATTCAACTATTTTTATCCCCAACGTGGATTCAGCGGTGCATGGAATGACATCACTCCTCCATTTCCATGTTGAATCATTTATACAGTATAAGGCCGGTGGTTGACCTCCACTTAAATCTTGTCCCCGCACACATCATTTATACATCCATTGTTCATGCTGATTATCACTGGACTAAATATAGAAGGAGGCACTCTGCATTTGGAGAGAAATGTGCACTTGGTGACATTTGGCACTGAGACATTTAAAAGCTATATTTACCCCAGAAGTCAGGCTTTCAGATTGATCTCTGTGAGAAACATCTGCTCTCCATCTCACTGGGTGTTTAAGTTGCCATCAGGCATTTCACTGCTAAAAAGCAATCACAGCACCAGTATAGTATAGTCAACAATAATTTACAAACAATGGGAAATCTACACTGATTACAGCGGTTGACTACAATCTTGTGACCTGCTGCCAAAGTGGTTTTGCCCCCTGAATGTGCACGCACCCAATAATGTTTGTATACAAGAAACCCGTCTATATATACATATCCTTATCCATATTCAGTGTGTATCACAGTAACTTACAGCGATCGGCATGCTTCCAGTTTGGCGAAGCAGACAGGAGTACTGGCAGGAAGCTGAGTAATGTACTGCTGTGGACGCCACGTTAGTACGGATCAGAAAGTCACACAATAATACAAACTAACGAACCGATCGATGCAACGGTAGACCAGCAACGCCCGTGTTCTGAGAGGGAAAATTACTGTTTTTGCCAAAGGAGTCTGGTGGTTTTAAAGACGGCGATATACTGGCTTCAGTTCCCTGTCAGAAAGGGCTGATATGATTTTTTTTTAGGTGCCTAAAATCTGTTTCGCTGCTGCTCCCGTCCACAGACGCTTTACCTCGCTAACGGCTCAGTGGTTCTTTGTGTTTCCATTGAAAAAAACATGTAAAATAATGCAGATGGACACGCCCTTTCAGTTAAGATAAGACAAGCAGTTATGATCGTTTTCTGTAATGAGGCCCCTGGATTGCAGACTAGTATAGAACATCCGGTATCTTTCATAGATGATATCTTAGATGCAATGATGCAATGCACATATCACAGATCTGGATGTCCATGTTGCAACCAACAGACACAGTAATGAGATTCCCTTTCATGGCTTTGATGTCTTTACCAACACAGTAGGAGCTGCTGGTAGATAAAACTACAGAACACCCCCGACCCCCACCCCTCCCCACCCACTCCCTTATATCATCCCCCAAAACTGTAATTGGACCATTCACTTTGTGGCCTGACCCACTTTGAGCCAGATGTTTCTCACAGTGTGAACTCACAACACTCGCGAGGTTAATGTTGCTATGGACTGAATTTGAGAAAGAGAATCTCTGAAAGTCTGATGTCTATATTTTATTCACCTACAGTATACAGAAGATTTGATTAAAATGTATGCTGTTCATCTCACTGTGGAACCTTCACTTCTAAACTTATCCCCGGTTTTCTAACAACACTATATCAATCTCTTAAAAGGTCAGAGGAAGCAGAGCCGAAGGTAAAATCGGCATAGAGTTACTCTCCCAGAATACGGATGGCCACTCTGATGCAGATGGGTCTCTGCTCAATGGGAGTATAAGCTTCTGCTCTTTCAGGAGAGGACGAGCGAGTAATGTGGCAGCAGCCTTACCTCCGCCACAGGCACTCCCTCCGGAGGGCGACAGTGCAGAACGATCATCCCGTTGATTGGCACCTCCTTCCCCTGGGGGTCCTGCTCAAAGTTTTTCCTCAGGTCTGTGTGGGGAGATAAGAGGGAGCTGTCAGGTGTCAAGTGTTACGGTCAGCATGGCCTCAATCCTCTTCAGCAGCCTAACACGCCGACATGCCCCCGGCTCTGCACGCCACGACCTTCAAAACCCTCTAGCCGGTACAGGATAGAGAGGATCCCATGGCCTCTGTGTTACGTAATCTGTTTACAAGGTGGTTTGGAGGACACATTGTGTGGAGGAAGTGCACGCGGATTGTTCTGATCATACTGGGCATTCATGTGCACACAATAGTGACGGATCGTATTCTAACCATTTTCAGAAACTGCTTTTGATTTCAACATGAATGGGTTTCGTGTACGCTTGGATCATGAAAGATTCCCTGCATATAAGGGATCTTAATACAGGAGGAAAACTCTGTAATAGTGCCTCAGTTCAGCTGGCAGGTAGTTAAGTGCAAACACATTGATATGCAAAAACTATAGCAGGTAAAGATTTTGACATCACATCGTCATCTGTGAACTCAAATTCGTACTTTTCTTCAAAGGACAAAAAAAATGCGAATTTACTTTCTGGATGTTTAAACATGAGCAATTTCTCTCAGCGTTTTCTTCAGGGCCATGCGAAAAAAAATAAATAAATAAAGTAGAAACACTAAATTCAACACAGAAGAGGGCTTTAAGATAACCTATAACACCGTCTGGCAGCAATATTGGATTTGGACAACACTGGCTGTGAATAGCTGATTGTGTCTAAACTTGATTAGACAGCATTCGTTTCTGGGAATAGATTATAGCGCCGCTGATAAATCGGATTCATTTTCTGTTTAAGATAAGGTCAGCTTGCTGTGTTCACACAGTTTGGTCCAAACCAAAGGAAACATGTAAAAAAAAAAAAATGGTCCTGTTGTCATATAGCTCCAGTCTGTTAGTTGTTAAAGAAGACACGAGCACAGACATTGTAAATCAGTTTGGGTGGCCTGTCATTCTGCATGATCATAATACTTCTGGGACCCCCAGAGGAAAAATCAACAGTGAGAGACTGACAGACTTAACAGCACTTGCAAGGCTTTATTTTTGTATCTGCTTTTGAATTTTACTTCTTTTTTGTATTTATATTCTGCTCTAGTGGTCAAGCAGTAATCCAATTATTCTAAGTATTTCATATATTGCTGTCACGTAACCTTTTTGGATTCAGATTTTTTCATAGCAGAGCAGAGGACAAAATACAATAAATTCACTTCACAAGTTCAGTGTGAACACAACCTAAGCCTATTGTATCTAGTCAACTTATCATATCTGTCTTGGTGCAAAATAAATTAGATGAGCACCAAAGCTAATTTAATATAAATGTGCCTCAGGTATTAGTTTCACCTGCAGCAACATTTGTTTAACCTTTTAAAATGAAAAGTTCGTTCAGGTCAATTGAACTGATTATTTGAAAGCTACAATGCAATAAGGACGAAGACACGAGCTGAATTGTGGAAACAGTGTTCTTGCTCAGTTGTTACATATTGCAAAATGCAGCTACGAGAAGCTTTGTGATAACAGCTGCTGTAGTATGGTCACAGTATACAGTATTGTCACTGATGTGCTTCCATACTCACAGGCGATACGGACAGTAGCCTTGCGACTCTTGGAGGTGCCCAGGTGGCTCCAGGCCACACAGAGACACCAGTAGTCCTCGGGGCCGTGGAAATCCTCCACCTGCTGACGGGACACATTGATCATCACCTCACGCACCTTCAGCCCTGGGACAAAACAGAGAAGATTAGATAGTTAGAGTCTGCTACCTGACCTGAATCCAACGGCTTCCAAAGTATTATTTTCAGGTTGGGTTTGGATTTGATTAGTTTGGTTTGGTTGGTTATTAAATAACCGTGTGGTTCCCGACATCGTATTGAGGTTTGGTTCAGGTTTGGGCCATTTTGTTGCATAAAACTTTTGTCATGTTTTATTATTTTCAATGAAATAGATTTAGAAATGCCATATTCCGTGTTGGTCGAACATATGTGGTAGTCGTTGCAGGATACGTTGTTTTTTATTTCTGAGAAAGTCTTTCCAAAGCAAGCACATTACTTATTATTATTATGATTATTAAATAATCATAATAATATCTTTTATTTGATGGCGCCTTTCATGGCACTCAAGGTCACCTTCTAGCACATACAATCAGTAATAATAACATCCATACAAAACAAGTACAATCAATACAATCAACATATTCAATAGCTATTAGAGGATAACAACAGTTAGTTAAAATCCATAAAAATATGATGCAGATTGTTGTGGTTAAAATGAATATGCTGGTTTATAAAGATTGGTGTTAAGAGCAGTTTGGAGATTTGAGTTCTGAGAGATAAGCAGGGGAAAAGGTTATGGGGAGCTTTGAATGTTTATGGTGTGATTTTAAAGTTGATCCGTTGTGACACAGGGATTACACAGTGTAATTGAATCAGCAGGGGTGTGACATGTTCGCTGGACTTTGAGCGTATGTCGAAGTCGGTGGGTAAGTTTTTTCAGGGAAGCCTGCCAGAATCATGTTGCAGTATAGTCAAAGTGTGATATGATGTGTGAGTACTGAACAGGACTTCCGTGGAGTGTTATGTTAGAGCAGTCTGGAGATGTTTCGTAGATGGAAAAAGGCAGTACGGGTGACATTGTTTCTATGACTGGAGAAAGTATAAGTACTGTCCAAGATAACACCTAGGCTCTTAACCTGTGTGGAGACTGGTAAAGTGGCTTCAGCAATGGGGAGTGAGCAGATATTGGTTTTTGAGAGTGTAGATTTAGAGCCAGTGAGAAGTATCTCAGTTTTATTGCTGTTGAGTTTTAGGTAGCTGTTGGTCATCCATGTCTGTACATCATGGAGACAGGGAGTGAGGGTACTTGAGGGAAAAGTGGAAGTGGGCTCGGTGGACACATAAAGCTGTGTAATATCAGCATAACATGAAAATAAATACCATAGAGCTGAAAGTTGGGGGTGGGGGGGTAAGTTATGAATAAAAGTGGCCCCAACACTAAACCCTGTGGAACCCCGTTTTGCATGATGGAGTTTTCTGACAGTTAATTCTGAATCTGTACAAATTGTGTTGTGTTTGCGAGGTAGGAGACAAATCACTGATACATAGAACCACAGATTCCAGTGCTAGCCAGATGGTGTATGAGGAGCTGATAGGATATGGTATCAAAGGCTATACAGTGAGGTAAAGGAGAATGAAGATGGAGAGTATAGACCGGAATCAGCTGCACGGAGATTGATTTTGATCTTTACTAGAGCTGTGTCTGTGCCAGATTGGAACAGTTCAAAGAGGTCATTGTTATCAAGGTAGGTCTGAAGTTGAGATACAGCTACCCTTTCAAGAATTTTGGAGATGATTGGTAGGTTGGAAATAGGCAGTTGTTGAGGTCACTAGTGTCTAAACCAGGTTTTTTTTTCAGAGTTGGTCTGATAGTGTCTGCTTTCAGTGAAGACGGAGGAGTTCATCATGGAGGTTATCAGGTGACATGATGCATTTTCAGGCTGGTTCCAGGCCTTTTTAGGCACATGCAGAACTACAGTTAATGGAGAAAACTGAAATAAAAAAAACCCTGCATTCTGAATAGGGGTCCTGACAGGATCCTTAATCAATACCTCAATACGTCTACAAGCTTGCGTCAGTGATCAATGGGTATTACAGGATTAGTTATGGATAAATTGTTAGGAAAGGCTGACACACTTCCTTTATCAGTGCGTTCTCCCCCTCTCCACTGAGCTCTGAGAGCATCACTAAGGGAATTGGCAGAAACACAGTCCCTCAGGGGGACTCCACTGTAGGTTTTGAACGCTCAATGCTGCTAACAAGAGAAGAGCTAAATCAGCTGTAGCAGAATTAACATTAATAATTTGAACCACACTTCACCACTTCAAAAACAGCATATGTAGGCTTGCTGTGCGAGCGACACAAGGACAATATACTATATTATGTAACACAAAAGGCGTGCGAACACAGCACTTTGTGCAATGCTCTATTGAATGCATTAAAGAAGAAGAAGAAAAAAAAACACACTCCATTTGAAAATCCTCCTCAGCAACACGCTGACCCTAGTGTTTGTCACTCTGTCATATAGCTTCAGATGGGTATACAGCAACCATTTTTAATCGGAGTCCTCAGCTTAGGACCTGTCACACATGTTTTTTCACCGCTCCTCAGAGCCTTTTTTGCAGCCTGCAGGCCTTATACCCAAAGCTGGATTAAAGGCAAGGGATGTGCAATGTGCTGGGGACCACAAAAGAGCAATACCCAAACCCGTCCACCCCTGACTCCTCTGGCTCTTGTGCATCCACTCCCTCTGATAAATAACACTTTAATCTGACATGCTCTTACTAAAAGTCAAACAGCCTCATACTGAGGCTGCACAGCTTGTGAAGTGCTGAGCAGACTTCTGAATGAATGCCAATTAAACCCGAGTGAATGGCAGCGGGGCCACGGCTGCGGATCCATGCTGGCATTCGCGGGTAAAATTAAGAAATGGAGAGCATTTCGTGGCGGGCGGTCTCCACTGTGCCGGGTGTAAATGACAACAAGAGAAAAGTGGGCTTCTTCCTTTTTTGTCACACCAAACATGGTTGACAAGTTGTGAAAAGCGGATACAAATTAGGTGGTTCAGCTTAATACGGCGGTGCACTGCGGCGTGTTTGGTGACTGGGGGTAGTTTAAAATCGTGATTGACAGGCCTGATGGAAAAAAACACCACATTTAAGAAGAGGAATAAACAAAGCAGCTGCTCTATGGTTGGTGCTTCCTAGTCGCGGCCCCTGCAGAGAGTGAGACAAAAGCATAATTCATAATTTCTCGAGCAGCGGCAGAGAGCTGGCAAGTGACAGTGTGTGTGTGTGGGAGGAGAGACAGTGGAGAAAATAATGACGAATGACTTTCCATGATGCCCTAAAAAGTGTGAGCCTGTGTTTTAGAGAAGAAGAGAAGACAGACTGTCGGAGAGAGAGAGAGAGAGAGAGAGAGAGAGAGAGAAAACGCGGCGGTAAGCGTTCTCGACAGAGCGACACATTTCCTGGAGTCCAAAGCGGCGTCGACAGGTGGTTTGCCGGCGAGACTGAGACGAGTGCTGCCACTGTGTCATCTGTCAGCCCTATTTGTTTATAGGCAGAATCCTGTTGACAGGGCTCATTAGAGCAAACCACTTGATCTGTTCTCCTCCCCAATCCCCTCCTTGCTCTTCGCAGTTTCCTGAGTCACTTGATAAATTCATCCAAAACGGCTGAATCACCCAGAGGAAGACTGGCAAGAGGGCTGAAATAAGAACTTTTGAGCTGTTCTGATTCCAGCGAGGAGGAGAATGCCATAGTATAGCTTATTAACTCGGATGTGGATGACAAGAACTTCATTAAAATCTTGCATTAGGGTCATTTCTGCTTAAAAAGTTTCAACTTTATATAGGTTGAGTTCAGAAGAAAACTTTTGTCCCATGTCATCTTTCACTCTCAGCTCTGGTTCCCTTCTGTTAACCATCCAATAAAGGTGAAATGGGAATGCGGTGCCGTCTTATAGATCAATATTAGACTTTTTTACAAGATGGCAATATCTGCCCAATGTACTGGCAAACCCAAAAATACTGGTCCATTGGTTCTGAAGCAGAGGGAAAGTGGGAGCTCAGGATCAGACTGTCGCCCTCATATGAAAGGTGATTTTTCATTTAAACATCTGTTTAATGCCATTAAAGTAACTCACAAAACAAAGGTCTACGTTAATGCTCTCTCTTTCGCTGCTTGGTTTTTACTCCTGTCATCTTGTCATTTACAGTCTTATAGCAGAGTCACTATACTCACTCATATAGAAGCAAGGTTAAGTATAAGCTTTTCAGAAATGTCGTAATTTGGCATGTAAGTGGTAAATATGCCTCATTTCCACTGCATGGTTCAGCTCGACTCGACTCAACTCCTTTTTGGTACCAGTACTTGTCTCTATTTCGTTTTCCTCTGTAGATATTAACCCCTGAAGTGTAGACGGGAAGCTGATCGCCATAGCGACGCAGCGTGAAACTGCCGTGACATCAACGCGACACAGTTCTCGCCGGATCCTTTCATTGGCAACCGAACAGAGGAATGTTGCACTTCGTCATTTGTACGGTGTAGTTTTGCGAGCTGCCATCTGGGTCTAGTGGATAAAAAAATTGCGGTCGCTCTGAGCGGTAGTTTGGCTATTCAAAAATGGCAGGTTTGTGCAGGATGTAGGAGTAACTGGTGTTTGTTAACAAATGTGCAGTGCATAACACTTCATGAGCACCCCGCTGCCCAGAAACGACTCAGCTCCAGGAGCAGTTTCCTGGACACCACTGAAGTTCTGGAGACCACCCTAACTGATGCCAGGATTACTGAATGGCAGAACCACTGGAACAGCCTTGGCAGCCAGACAACCCCAGATGAATGCCTCGCTACCGGCCACGATCAACCTTGGGCTGTTTGAAAAACACTGAACCGCCTGCGGGCTGGAGAAGGACGCTGCAAGGTGTCCATGAAGAAATGGAAAATAACAACTTCCGATGCATGTGTGTGTGGCGAATCCCAAACCATGGAACACATCATGAGATGTAGCCAAGCTCCACAATGTACCAATGATGACCTGGCTGAACAAAATTGCCGCTGCGCTCGCCTGCGCCAACCACTGGAAAGACGTGATATAGAAGATGGCTGGACACGAG
Organism: Sebastiscus albofasciatus; assembly: GCA_916701655.1. Classification (NCBI taxonomy): domain Eukaryota; kingdom Metazoa; phylum Chordata; class Actinopteri; order Perciformes; family Sebastidae; genus Sebastiscus; species Sebastiscus albofasciatus. Next base: position 42,497 of record CAKAOI010046939.1, read on the forward strand.
GAAGAAGAAGAAGCACTGGTGGGAAAATGCCTCCTTCTCATCACATTTCATAGCAGGCAATAATAATAAACTAAAGTCTTCTGCTTTGCTGGAGACATAAGCAACAGCATGTAAATGGTAAATGGACTTGGACTTATATAGCGCTTTTCTAGTCTTCTGACCACTCAAAGCGCTTTACACTACATGTCAGCATTCACCCATTCACGCACACATTCATACACTGATGGCAGAGGCTACTAAGGTGCCAACTTTGCCCATCAGGATTAATCTAAATACTCATTCACACACCGATGGCTATGCCTTCGGGAGCAATTTGGAGTTAAGTGTCTTGCTCAAGGACATGTGACCTGGAGCAGCCGGGGATCGAACCACTGACCTTCCGATTGGTGGACGACCTGCTCTAACCTCAAAAATCGTAAAAAAACACGGACATAGACAAACACGCGGACCGGTGAAACAACGGGTCAGCAGCAGCACCGCGCCCTTCATCCAGTATAACACACTAACCCAATAATCACACATCATTTCCTGGATAGAGATCTGATACGTTTTTTATACATATTATCATTGTGTTATATAAAAAAAAAATCAAACTACCACCTCCAATGTCAACAATGAAGCGTTAAACTCACTTCTAGTCTTTTTAGGGAGAATTGTCTTTAAATGAAAATAACTGAAATATTTTTTTTTACTGGGAAATGCAGAGGAGTTGTGGAATATGTTTAAGCCCTGGGTAGTATCTGCTCTTCTCCCTCACGAGCTGCATTCAGCCCCAACCATCTTCATCAAACAGCTTGTGTGTTACATGAGCGGCAAATTCTGGGTTGAAGTCTGTAAATCACTCAGCTTTTAATGTTTAATTGCTGTGAGCACACGGTAATAACCGAAGGCGACTCAGATGAGCATTTTAACATTTTGATCAACTCAGAGTTTCTCCCATCTGGATTTTAGCAGCTGGACAGTAAGAGGACACAATGGCTTAGTGGTGTTTTTTAAGGTGCAAATTAATCAACCTGAAACTATAAAAGTGAGGGGAACATGAGTGGAAATTATGCCCTTGGTGACTCTCATAATGCACGTCCAATAAATCTAAAATAACTGTTAGATAGGGGTCAACTAAAGTCCTAATGTCACAAGCTTTGCATTGAGGCTAATATTAATTCAATAAAAGACACATTATTTTTTGGAATGCCACATAACAACGCCAACTGTTACCACATTGTTCACCAGCTGTGTGTGTTGCAGCTGTGTTGACTCTGGTGTCATCACTCTGGTGTCAGTCCATGCTCATAAGCCTATGTATGTAAATCAACATGGTTGGTGAGGAATTGAAGGGTTTAGTGTAGAGGTTTGGCGCCATCTCTAACTGTTAGCTTCCATGTCTTGGAAGCAGGGTGTGAAATTACTGCTAACTTCCAGCCAACTGCAAGTAAATGATGATAGAGGCGGTTGAGTTAGTGGGTTTGACAGGAACCAGCCATCGATCAGAGCCTCTTTTCTACTCGATAAACCTTTCTGGCTGGTTTAAAAAAAAAGAAAAAAAGACCAAAAGACCAAAAGGAACAGATGCTTTTTTTTTTATTCACCTTCCACTGTGGCCAGTAGAAAACAGTTAGCTTCTTCTCGTGGTTATAACCGTTGTGTGAATTTATGACAAAAATATGTGATCATATAGTCAATCTGTGGCAGCCATAATTAAAAAATGGACACCCTGTTCACATCTCCCAGCAAATCACACTCTGTATATGATCAATGGCTTCTTATCAGCATGTTTCTCTGATATACACCAAATCTGTGTCATCATCTTCTTTTTTTTTTGCCTTTCAGGAACTGTGCAGATCCTCATTACTGATGCATACAACACACAAAGGACAGGTGCTCTTATCTCCACTGGTTGTGATGGTCTGCTGCACTGCTAGCCTGCATGCTAATAAAGCTAATCAAACTAAAATCAAAACCGCTGTATGTATCAGGAGCTTAACATGTTGCCACAGGTTAGATTATGTGTTTCTAAAGATGTTTTCTGATTTATGAAAAACTACATATCCCGCATACAGTTCAATGCGCATAACCTGAACATACACTGCTTATCAGCAGCACTCCAATTGTGTCCATTCACTTACGATTACATTATTACTGACATTACACGATCACATCTTAGTCCAATTATTTATTAATTTAATTTCTATGCATTTATGTCAAAAAAGTTAAGCTTATTTTGTAAGGCAGTCATGTCTGCAATCTGCAAGTGTAAGTGTGTAAGCGTGCCAAGTGCTGGCAGCAGCACAGCTAATTATAACACCAGGGTTTTTCCTAAGGGTCTGAAAAGCGAAGCCAATGCGGAAGTGCCTTAAACCTGCATTCTGTCTACCAGCCAGCAGGGGGGCGACTCCTCTGGTTGTATAGAAGTCTATGAAAAAATGAGCCTACTTCTCACTTGATTTATTACCTCAGTAAACATTGTAAACATGAGTTTATGGTCTCAATTGCTAGTTTCAAGTCTTCTTCAATACAGCATGATGTTCATTTTGTACATTATGGTCCCATTTAGAGTCAAATAGAACATAAAGCAGGGTATGCTTTAAGGCGGGGCTACCTTGTTAAATTGTTTACTAGAGTACAGTATTGTTTATTAGAGCACAAACTTATTCATAGATTTACCCTCTTAATGTTTTGCTCAAAGTGCACCAGGTTGATGCATTTAACTTTAAATTGTGCAACATTTTTTTCTGTTGGAGAAAACAGAATGTCCCCAGATCCCACTATAGACTGAAAATTCCTACTTTTCATATCTTAATATATACTGTATTGCAGAAAAAAAAAATGCAATGTCAGTTTTTTTTTCCAATATCTTGCAGCCCGAGTTTAAATCATATATTATAATGACCTGAAGAAGGGAGGGTTTTCTCCTATTCTCACACCAGGTTAGATTCAAGTGTTCAAAATCACTTTAACAACATCCAATCACATTTATCTCTATCAATAACCATCATCAAAATAACCACATATGATACCATTTTGTCCTGAAGTGATGGAGTTCACTAGAAGCGCTTTACCCAATGCTAAAAACCAACAGGATAGTGCTTGACATATGGTTATAAAACACCTTTTCATCTTAGATTTTACTAGAGAATCCAATTTTCTCAGGAAAAACATCCATATTCATGCATTATCAGATTCTATCTACTGTGCGTCATCAGTAAAACATATCTTGATACTGAAAGCCTATCTGACAAAGACTAATAATGACCAATAATCATTCTGTTTTTATCTGTGCCCATGTGCTTGCCTCCACTTGTGTGCCACCTACACATGCTGTAAGAGCCACAGCTGAATTCTTCAAGTAAAACTGAGGACACTAGACTTTAGATCTCAGAACAGTATTAGCACATTAGAGTCATCCTCCATCAGGATCTCATTACATCCGCTCCAGCTAGCCAAGTAGGGCTGGTGTCCACACCAGGACTTAATGCTGACAGAAGAATCCTGAAGGTACTGTTCTGAAAATTCTCCCTGCTGTTCGGTAACCGGAGCACTTAAAGTACTGAGGCCTTGTTCAAAATGAATCCCCAAATTAGGCACCATTTCACTCTGCCCACATTCATATTGCAAATCAGCAAAACTGGCTCACAGACAAGAGCCCATGCACACGGATATAGCCTACAGTACACACACACATATGCATGTGCATAGAGCCATTAGAGTCTATTTCAGCTGTATTTTTGGGGAAGGATATTTGATAGCACATCATTTCTTACTCCTCCCAGAAAAGAGAAACCTTTATCTCCCAACTCCATTAGGCCCTGTGCCCACTTCTTAGTACTGTAACCAGAGACAGTCCCAACCCACAGCTGTGTCTCTTTGAAATGATACCCAATTTCAAGCCTGCGAAATGTGAAATCAAGCCTGACGAACCCAAAACATACCGCTAACAACTGACACATCTTGCAATGTTATGAAACAGCGAGAACAGAAGTGACACTATGCCGCAATGGAGGGTATAGAGCAGCAATTAGAACTACAGTGGCTCATAAACAAAGAACAAGGAAACAGTGGCGCCGGTATAGCATTCTATTTCTATAGTTATAGCATCCTCCCATGTCTTTTCGTGCAGATTTGTTGTGGTGATGTGTGTTCATGTCGTGACGCTCTGAACCATCCAGACATTTGTTTGAGGTAAAGAGACGATGGTGATGTGACTGGCTGAGAGAGTATTTAATAAATCACCACACCCGCTGATTTATATTCACCTTCACCCAGCCCTTTTTATACGTCGCGCTGCTGCACATACATGAACCAAAATAGAATTTTGTTTACATTTTCAATCTTATTTATCATTGTTGTAGGTCTATGGTATGATGAAGTATTAGGGCCACATTGAGGAAAAAAAATAAATCCGAGATTTCGAGAATAAAGTCATAATATAAAGTAATAATTTTAAGTGTTATTTATTTTTTTTCTCATAAAGTTATGACTTTATTCTCGTTATATTCTGACTTTTTTTCTCGTAAAGTTTTGACTTTTATTCTTGTAACATTCCGAATTTTTTCTCGTAATAGCATGACTTTATTCTGGTAATCTCAGATGTTTTTTCCCTCAATGTGGCCCTATTACTCCGTAGTACATTTGCTCGTTGGCCCTCACTGCATTAGACTTTTATACAACTGTATATACTTCGGCTATAAACTGGGTAACCTTCATCAAAATGCTTAAATGTTTTTCGGCTCCAGACAGATTTTTATTTCATTTATTTTTTTTGCCTGAAATGGCTCTTTTGATAGTAAAGGTTGCTGACCCCTGACCTAGACCTACCACCATGCACTTGGCATTTATTATTCAAATTTCAACTGGGGGTAAAAAATATTAAACTGAGGCTGCAATGCATGTATGTGTACCCTGGTAGAACCGGGCCTGTTAGCAGCATCATCATAAGAACAGTTAGGCAGTAACCACAATATGTGCTCAACTATAGCCCGCTTCTAGCAGTAACCACAATATGCAACTGCAATGCCACCAAAAAAAAAAAAATTGTATGCACAGTGAGTACAGGGTTACGGCTGCTGCCACTGCAAAAGTTGTTTCGTATTTCTCCATCTGTGCCTGGATGGGGAGCTAAACGCAGATTGATACATCAAGTCGGCCCACTCAAGTGAGAAGTCATCACTAACTTCAGTATTTTCTCTGGAACTGGATTCAGCAGTGGTGTAGGGAGTGTGTGTGTGTGTGTGTGTGTGTGTGTGTGTGTGTGTGTGTGTGTGTCCCTTTTCTGTTTTCTGCTCAGGTGGCATCTCTTAAACGTGTTTTACTACACCATATTGAGCACATTAATTCTAATCATTAGGTCCACACTCCTTTGTGTTTTAGAGCAGAATTTGTCTAAATTACACCCAAATTAGCTTCATTTTCTCTGCAAGTGCAAGTCATTTTGTTGCTATACTGTGGTGCAGCTCTTCCAAATGAGCAGAGAAGAAAGAAGTTAACCTATAGGTATGGGGTACTGACGCCCTACTGGATATACGGGCCATGGCTGCAGTCTTTTGTTGCATAGGAAGGTTACTAACTGAGTGAAATGACCCGGAAGTATCTCAGTAAGCAGCCATGATAAGAGCTGGTTGAATTCTCTAAATGCTAAAGGAAAGGTGCTTCAATGCTTCCTTTCTTATCTCATTTATATAGTGCATAGGATACACTGGACCATCCAAAAGGAAAGGAGATAATGCCGTCCCACAATCCCTTGCGGCAGCAACATTTAAAGCGACGCACATCGATCGCCACCGTCGCATAATTGCGTAGCCTAATGGAAGTGCAGTGGGATTCTCTGAGCACCGCTGTTGTCTTTTCCTTATGAATTCTCCTTCACATCTTTTCCTTGATCCCATGACGTTTTCCATCCAAGAACAAGTGGTTAGGAAAAGACACAGGACATAATTTTACTATTGTACTGCAGCCCGTGTATAAACTGGAGAGACAGCTGTGTCCGGACATTGGGCATTAGGCTCCAATAGGGCTGTACTTGCTCACTGATATTGGGGAGCTGCCTAGGTGTAGAGAGTAGTCTAGTAAGGGGCCTAAGGGTTGCATCTCTGCGTTTTGCGTATGACGTGGTTCTGCTGACTATGACAGGAGGGAGTACTTTGCAACCGAATGTAAAGCAGGATGAGGATTAGCATCTCCACTTCTGGGGCCATAGGGAAATGGTGGATTACTCCCTTTGGGTTAGGAGGGCCTCCAGGAACCATCCCTGTGGAGGTATTACAGTCACATCCAACTGGGAGGAGGAGGCCTCAGGACAGACCCAGAACATGCTAGAAGGATGACATCCCATATGACATGGGAACGCCTATAGATCCCATAAGAAGAGCTGGAGGAAGTGGCTAGGGAGAAGGGTGTTTGGGTTACCTTGCTTAGCATGTTGCCATAGCGACCTGGACCGGATAAGAGGTGGAAGATGGATGGATGGACGGATGAATGGACTAATGGATGACTAATGGTTAAGACGCATACCACATAACATCCTTTGTTTGATGCACTCTCAACTGTCTATAAAGGGCAAAAATGCCAACAGAAAGTGACCCTTCCAGTCCTGAATTTTTGTCCTGCTGGAAGCATGCAGCACCGTGCGGCTCCTGGAGTCGTTCTGCATTCTTGAGTAAGTGTCGCTGAGCACCGTCCCAAGGGTCGAAATTGGAAATAAAAACACTAGTGCATGCATCGATACTCCTGTGACGGCTGCAGGTATTATAGCCAAATCTGCTGACTCGTCAGCAGCGACAAAGGGTTCCTTTCTCTGTTGTAAAAAAAAAAAAAAAAAATCAAACCTTTACAGCCTAGTTCTCAGCCCTGGCAGCAAACATGTGGTACGGCTAAATAAAATCATATCTAGGAAAAAGGAGAAGTTATAACCCATCCTTTCCCCCCCCGGGAGTCTACGGCGTGGTGTGTGTTTATGTGTGTGCGTGTGTGTGTGTGTGTGTGAGGTGTATTGTCCGGGCCACATTCGGTTAACAACCCCATTAACTGGCTCACAAAGCAACCCCGGGGCAAAGATAACATCAATCCCGGCTTTAGAGGCCATTACGTTTCAGCCTGAGATATACGCACCGTGCTGGAAAAGCGAGGTGAGGCTGGGGCAGTGGAGTAGATAGAAGGGTGGGAAGGTGTCACCGCCAAGCCCAACCCTCCATCCACCCGGCGACCCCATCCTGACCACATGCACGCACACACACACACACACAGCTCGGACAAGCCCCCCTGGGCTACTTGGCAGGTGAGGACTGAGGCCGTTTATCTGCTTTAGTCAGGCCTTCGCACTCCACACACGCAAACCAACACACACAAACCAGCACTTATTCCACACATTCTACAATATGCAAAGATATACACACTGTAAACACAATATAAACACACGTGTGCACCAACGCACATGCATAAATACGTACAAACGCACACCTCAGCACACACACTCAAACATCCTTGTATCAAACACACACACACACACACACACACACTATACACGCCCTTACACCCAAACATCATTGTGAACATATGCGTACATGCAATACCAATACAGGCAGTACAGATAAGGAACTACACACATACCCAGATGGCTGAACTATGCACACAATGCACATTAACCGCCATACAAACACCCCCACCCCAATGACAATATGTACACAAAGATAAATACTTAGAACCCACACACTCACATACCATCCGCCCCACATGCAGACACACACATGTGATACAGCTTCCGCAGTGTATGAAGGTGCAAGCTTTGTCCACCCACTGCTCACCGAAGATAACATTCACACCCCACAGACGCTGGAGAGAAAGGTCAATGATTTTTTTTCTCCTCTTCTCTTTCCTTCTGCTTCATCGGTAACTATTGAACACCGGGATTCTATACGGGTACATGATTGTGTGCAACTCCAAGTGCTTAATAGCCAGATTCCTCCAAGGGAGGCTTAACTGCCTCAATTAAAATCACATAAAGGAGAATGTGAGTCCTAACAGCATAAACACGTCTCCTCTTTTAGAAAAAACAAGGATAAAGAGTTCCCCCCCCCCGATAGAGTCAGGTGGATGCTGATTTCCTCTCACACTCCCAGGTCGGAGGCAGTAATCATGATTAGGGAAGTGCCAAGAGAGGTGGCGCCGATGATTGACGGCTCCCCCCGCTGTCCACGACATATGGGTGGGAGGGGACTGCTTTACACCCAGCACCCAGGGGATCAGTGTGCTCTCCCCCCGAAGGCACCCTGCTGAGCGTCTCCAGGATTTGGGTGAGACGGGGAAGTTTTCCTGGCAACCGTGGGAGGACGTGCTGAGGGTTTCTTCACAATAGGATATAGGACAGAGTTTACTTCAGGGGATTGAGTTGAGAAAAACCCACCTACACTCCGTTTACTAATCTCCTGAGGCTGACATGAATCTTAATCAGGTGGAATTCTTGGTTTGCATTACAGTGAGTAGCATCAAGCAGAAGTTTGAAGAGGTGAACACAGGACGTTAAGACGTTTTTTAAGTAAAAGGATTCACTTGCAGTGACAGGCCCATAGTGAATTATCAGAAATGCAGTCCCCCTCAGCTCTACTGAGCACTTTAGTATCTTTCAGGTAATTGTTTTTGGTTTTAGCCAAACGTTCTGATAAACCCACTGTGCTCTACCTGCTCAGCAGGATACAGCACACAGACACAGTTAGAGACTAGCATGGCGAACATAGTGGAGCAATTAGCGAGCCAGACTTTTCCCTTTAGAGTTTCCCTTTGGCCACAGAAATCAATCAGTTCATATCAGTTAATGCAGCTTTAAGGTTTGTTCAGACTGAATGTGAGGCAAATTTTAAAAGGCAGCACAATTGTTTATAAAATTAATAGAAAGATGTGAGTCGGCGCTATACGCAAATTTGCTCCAGGAGCACTGAAATTGAAGCGTTGGTGTGTATTCTGCAAGCTAGCTACAGCTAAAGTCTACAGTTGGTACATTCAGTGTTTAAGGTGAGTTAATCTAAACAGATTCTACATTCATATGCGATATGCAAGATTTTGGTATCGGAAGCATCCTGGTTTCGGTTTGTAGACCGAGTAGTATCGACCAATCGCGTTTGCGCAGGCTTTGGTTGAGTGCAGGTAAACAGTCCATGTGGAGAGCAAAAGAGGCGGAAAGCATTGGCTGAAATGCAGTCTGGGAGTCCACCGACTATCGTCTGATGATGATTTAGCTTTTTATTATCTTAAAATGAGGTGTGAACTGGCTACTTGTGAAACAATCCGGTCGTAGACGTTGTCTCTCAACTCCAACTACAGTCTTGTGTCTGAAGTTGCTAATCGGACTGTAAACAATGACCGGCGCACGGAAGAGGAAGTCTTGGTCCGGATATCCGCTGGCTACACTGGAACCCCAGAGGCTTATCGTCATCAGATCGACAGCTGATTGGTTCTCACCCAGCAAACATCAGGAAGACGTTCAGATCATGTCTGTATAACGACCGTCACTCCAAACCCACTTTTGTACGCCTGATGGACATGCAAGTTGGGTTCAATATTTGAACGTCTGGTTAGGGGCCTTTTTGGACGTCTGCGGACGTGCGACTCAGGTTGACATCAATAGTTGAACGTTAAAAAGACATTTAAAAAAGACGTCGCAAAAACTTTCATTCTGGCTCCGCAGTGGACATCTTTTGGACGGTCGACAGAGACGTTAAATTGACGTCTTTTGGACATGTCTTTGCTCAGTGGGCAGGTTGAAGGTGACTTAACATGGACCTGCACAAACTGTCCAGTGGTCCCATTTTCTTGAATAACAGTAAATACCCACTAGAGGTGAAATGACACCGGCTATTAGCTTGTTGCTGTGGGAAGTGTCAACACTCACATAATAGCAAGTAGCTTCTGTGTTAGCGAACCATGTAAGCAAGCAGCCATTTGTGACTTTATGCCACATATTTATTGTAACCTCTAATCTTGGAGGCCAATGTCAAAGAGGTACCCACGGTCTGCAGTAATGACCGTCTGTTCCACAGATACTTTTCACTATTTTGTTGTCAATGTTTTGGCAAATGACTATGGACCTTCTAAGGGAATTTTGCTATAATTTGCATGGGGTTAAAATGTTCTAACCTTTAATATCTCCCTTTTTTTAATCATAGCCAGTCCATTGCCTGCTATATCACAGTTCACAGAGAAGTGCTTCACTTGTTCCATAGAAAATAAATGGGTGCAGTTCTCCTTGTAGCGCTCCACCATAAAGCAAAAGTTAGCATCACGTTCAATCTGAATGCTCCATTACTGTTTATGTTCAATAAGTGTGTCCCGATTTTGCACAGCAGAAACTGCAGATTGAACCTGACACTATGCTGCATAGTCTCCTGCAGGTTTTCATTCTTGTGATCATCATGGGACACTTGAACTCCCCACTGAATGACAGACTAATGAAATTCTTTGGCTGAAGCTCCTTATGGCAGGGTGAGGCAGATTTCATTTCAGGCTTTACAGACTGACACCCCAAACACTGTTGAGTCAAATCCTAATCCCATATTGGTCTAAGCCTCGGTAATAATCTCTCCATATAGGTGCCTTCATATTTCTCTCGCTCCCATGTCTCAGATAGATATCAGCAGATTTATTAGTGGAGTAGAAGGCATGAATGATAGCTGTAAAAATTAGACAGCTGTACCAACTTATCCGAGCCTCAACAGACTTCAGATTCACTTGACTAATAATGTGTCCAAACAGCCCTTTGATGAAATGACTGGTATCATACGCATCATAAATACTCTCAATGGGATTTTAATGAAGCACCTGTCACTGTTTTTATTCAACCGTTAGGCAGATGATTCAGAAACTGATGAAAAGTCAGAAACTTCCCAAATGTCAAAAAACATCAACCAGGAAATCTTTTGAAAATTGGGCAGGCTGTTCTTCAGAAAACAGATACTTTTTGGCAAATTGTATGCGGTGTTGAAAACATAAAAGAAGATTTTAGTAATTCTAATCCAGCACCAGCTAATGGCCAATAAGATATAGAGACTTGCGGCTGAAACAGGTCCATGGCTTGATTAACAAGCTGTGTGGACCCATACTGACCCCAACTATAAATGGAAGATTCATTATTTCCACACACGACAATTAATCAGACAATTAATTCTGTATTCTACAGTACAGCTACTTGGTGCGTCGTCATGAAGTTTAGTCCAGACCAGGTATGGGCAAACTACGGCCCGTTGGGTTTTTTAATCCGGCCCGTCGAATATTAGTACAAAATTGTCCAAATTATAGTAAAGACCACATTCATTTTGCCTTTTTCCTACAATACCCAGCGTTTCAGTTGATCCCACTCCCCAGCACGAACACTCTAATAGCCCTTATTATATTAAAACAATTAAGATCTATTTCGACTTCACTCTGACCGTCACCACGGTCTTCACCTTGAATGAATCCATTCTTCTTCCTATCTGCAAGACCACTGTGTGTTATAGCTCACCCGGTAGAGCGGGCGCTCTTACCACGGTAGGCCGGGGTTTGGATCTACCTTTGCCTTGTGTTTAAAAGGGCGTTTTCATTTTCTTTTTTCATAAATTCCTGTTTTTCCCTTAAACCTCTGTGCGCAGTAGGTGGGATTGGTTTAGAATTGCCACAACCAAACTGACACCAAACTTTGATGCACTGGCAAAAAAGGGTGACCAACAACACTGTTCCCACTGAAATTAAATGTAAGTTTTCTTTACTTTTTAGTTAATGGCTTTCACTTGTAATTTATATTAGTTCACACAAACACTCTCCATCCATCTGATACTGGCCCGGCCCGTCTGTCAAATTTTAAAACTCGTTGTGGCCCCTGAGCCAAAAAGATTGCCCACCCCTGGTCCAGACACATCTGTGTGTAATGTGAACGTCATATTTCTTAAGATATTGTATAATGTTCAGGGGCATGTTCAAACAGCAGTGCACTGAAATTGAGCCAGCAGTGCCAAGCCTTTATCATTATTTTTTTTTTTATAGGATAATGTATTTCCATCACAATCTATATTAGGTCTTCACAGATTTAAGACGTTTTTTCTTCAAACCTGCATAAAGAAATTTGTGGAAATTGCATCTAATTTTGCCATTGCTGGTCAGCTTTTGAAATTCAATACGCCTTACTTAGCATGAAAATAGGTGGATGAAGCCTTTTTAATAACAAGAAGGCATTTACTAGAGACTCCATCGGGATATTCTCATAATTGCATTGAGCTGTATTGGGTATTGCTCTGCATGCAGACCCTGAGAATAAAGGAAATTATCTTTATTGTTATTTCTATCTGCATATCTCATCCTCGTCATCTTTCTACATTGTTAAGCTTGCTATAATATGTCCAACTGACCTGATAAGAACTTTATTACTGGGAAAGAGTCCAACTAAACCTTCTGTACTTCACTCTGGAGTCTAAAGTAAGTGTTTAATGTGCCAAGATTGGCGAGAACAGATCAGTCCCATCTGAAAGGAAAAAATCCAGCCCGTCTCCATCCTCTTACAATGTTATGCATCACCATTTTCCCTCAACCTGCCTCATCTACTATGACTTCACGTCTACATTTCCCAGAATACCTTTCAACAAAGGGTGTGAGCATGTTGCCTTCAAAATAAATATCTCTGTGAACATTGGGGTGTGTCTGCAGCCTGGCCCTTGCTCAAAATGCCAATTGCATTGCATTCTGGTCGAGTGAGGCTATACTGTGGGTGGAAGAAAGGGTATCTATGTTTCTTCTATGATGGATTTCTCCCTGTATGGTTGTTGAATGTTGGTTCAAAATGGGGAGTCTAGATAGAAGGCGTCGAGAGAGTCACACTAAAACCTGAAGTTTACAATCACAAGCCAAATTTACAAGGTGTCCTTTAATTTCTAGTAATAACATCTTATCAGGCCTCAAAGTGACATTCAAATGAACTTGTTTAAATTTTATCAGCAAACAGCTGCTGACAATGTATTTTTTTATAGATGGGACTAGAATAATCTATAAAAAATAAAAAAAATGCAATCAATATCCATGCACACACTTTGCAGGATTGCCTGTTCTCATGTGTTGTACAGCACACAGTGCAGATATACACAGTCCTCCCTCAGTGCCTGCTGCTGGGGAACTCAAGGGCATTGTCAGCTTTATCAGCGCGTAGTGATTCATCAGGCTAGTTGGTAAATAAGAGATGCTATCACATGCTCCTGGTGGCATTGAGGGCCCATGTCCTAATCAATAACATTCCAATTCTTCACTGATCTCCTTCTCTGATTAGCCGTACTAATCCAATACACAATGTTGCTGTCTATTACTGAGCCAGGACAAAGCCTTCCCGCTAAGACCGCCCTTATCTGTGCTTTTGCGTTTACTACTGATATAAGGCGGGCCTATGCCAGGGGCTATGGCGAGGACATCCTCAGGCTCCTCTAATTGCTAACCACTTGGGCAGCAGATAAAAAGGAGATTTCACTTGGCCTGGCAGCACCACAGGCAGTTAAGTGCGGTGATTGTAGTGAGAGGTAACCAGTCGGTGCGGAGGCACAAGTAAAATGGCTCGTAATTTTTCCAACTCCCTTAAATGGGAATGAGAGATAGCGGAGTGGCACGGATAATGAAACGGGTTAAGGAGGAGGAGGAGGGTGGGCTGTCAGTCAGCTGGTGAAGAGCGGCGACGGCAGCAGCAGGCACTGACGTGGGAATGCTGATGAACAAGCCGAGTCTAATTTGAGTTAATGAATGTGAAATATGCATCAAATTTCTCTTTCAAAATGATCTGCGATGAGCACTACTGAAGGAAGAGGAAATTAATCTGCATTAACTAGTAAGTGTTTAGCTTCATGTTACACACATTAGTCCGTTTAAAGCTGCAGTGTGCAATGTCTGGCTACGTGCTCCAAACAGATAGGGGGCAGCACTTCACCTCTACTACTGGGTCCATACAATCTAAATTTGCAGTAATAAAAAAAAGCCAACAACTAACTAACAGCAGGGCAATAAGAAGAATCAACCAAACTGCTAAAACTCTGGGAGCCGGTCAAAATAACACTGCTATATAGCTAACTTTGTGATTACTGTGTAACTAACTGGGGCTGTACGGGCCGTGCACGTTTTGATAGTTTGTTTATTGTAATAAATCCGAAGTGGCAGAAACGAGAAAACGTCCCACACCTTCACGTCGTCCTCCCTCACGCGGCCAGGAGACCACCCCGCCGGGAGGAGAACGGTCAGCGCTCTGCAGCCTGTGGGGATACAGACCGCCAGTCAGCTGCCACAGCAACTCAAATTCAGCCAGACAAACCCAGCACCGGGGGGAGTCACAACAGGCTAGTGGAGTGCTGGGTCCAACCTGTTTAATGGCAGCAACAGAAAGTTTGCTGATCCAGCGTGGGAGTCTGAGCAGTCCCTTGGGATCAGAGCCTCAGTGCTGGGGTTTGCTGACTGCGGGACCGTCCGTCTCCCGGAGCTGCTGCCTGCCCTCAAAGCAGCCTGCCGGCAGCGGGGAGGAAAAGGCCACTTTGGATTTAATCTAATAAACAAAATGTCAAAATGTACATGAACCATCAGCCCACTTACCAAGAAAAAATGTTAGCATTGGACATTTCTGCAAATCATGGATACGTTGAATATCGAGGTTTCAGCATTTGGTCAGAGCAAGTGACGAAGTTTAATGAGCGGAAAGAGACACACTTTAGGTGGATGGGTCCAACAAACACAGGGCTTTTCATGCGTCACATTACAATCAGCTGTTCATTCGTGTCCCTTGTTCACAACTTTCAGTGTCATTTTCACTGTACTAACGTAGTAGTTTTAAGCCCAACCATGTAATTCTTTCCTAAACCTAACCATAGTGGTTTTGTTACGTTTTTTACGTTACGTTGGTACGTTGCTACATTATTATTTGAACACAATCCGTGATCTTTTTTCTAAACTTAACCAAGTAGTTTTGTTGTCTAAGCCCAACCACGACTTTTCACAATGTTAACCACACGTCGGTTAGCAGAAATGTCCAGTGCCAACATTTTTTCTAGCGACTGGGTTGGGGCCATGGACGTATTATTGTCCGGGCCTTGGGGTAGCTCTACTCCTTCGTTCTCTCATGTTGGACTGAGGACAGACTGGATGCTACAGTGACTCACTATCGCCTCTCGGGGTACAAATATATCAAGACAGGATGGGCTAGCTGGTTAGCATGTAGAGCATGTAGCAGTAGATATCTCTGCAACACAATACATAGACGTCTTTGACATAACGTCAACATTGTAACCTCTTTACGTTCTGCTGATAATGGTAGTTCATTTTTTGTATGTTTTAAGCTAAAATTCTGGCTAGATGTTACACATTGCACCTTTAAAGCACTAGTAAATTTGGAAAATTCCAGTAAATTAAACTTTAATTACATTAAAGCCCCTATGTGAAGGATCTACATTATTTTTTTATTTTGCATCCCCCAGTGGTTGTATCAAAAAAAGACACTCTAGTAGACAACAATCTTCACCATTTTACCCCGCAAATCCTCCGTGATGTGGTGAAAGCAACACGTAGAACGCACCGATTTTCAATGAGATAGTCTCTTCAAAGAGAATCTGATACCATCAGAATAATTTAGAAGATACAATGGTCACATTGCATGCTTTGAACTGTAAGCACCCAGTAATAATTTAAATATTAGCCATGCACCTTTATATTACTCACTTTGGCTGACAAAATGTAATCAGCCTCACATTACATGGTTTACAATATGCTTCTTCATAGTGTTACAGCTACTCAGGTTTACGCCCCGGCACCTGTCACTCATTTTAAGAAGCAGTCTATCATAAATCCAGCCTGAGGTTAATGTAACAGGCAGTTGTTTTTTGCTGATGGTGTTAGTTCACCATTAGCCAAGCCTGTGGTCATTTATAAAGAAAAGTCCCACCAGAGTCCTGCTTCTGTCTCACCATGTAGTTTTTAATTCATTTATTATTGGCTATTCATGTTCAAACCTAAATGGGTATCTATCGTTTCATTTATAATGTATTTAAACATGTCTTTCTTTGCAAAAGCCTCCAACATTGTCCCTTGATTGTGTTTCTTTTTTCTCATTCTGTATTAGCTACATTTACATGCACACCAATAATCCAATAATAATGACATTAAAGCTCCTTCTTCCAACAAATAGGCCTTTTTCATGGCATGCATTTTGTCATTTTGTGTATTAGTTATACCTGTGGGTGTAACTAATAACATTAGCAATGTCTCAGTTCCATTAAGTGCTACAGTAAGCCACGACAGGGAGCTGGCATGCACGAACCAGAGCCTTGGAACAGGTAAACCTGAAAGGATTGTAATCTTTGTTAATGTTGTTAATTAGACATGTGCTTTTCCTGCCAATACATGAGCAATGTCTACAGTGACTCTATGCGAGCATTTGTCATTATCTACAAACACTTTTGAGGCTAAAAGCTATCTCCTTGAGCTTTTTTGTGGTATTAAAGAGTCCTTTTCACAGACTGGTGTGTATGTCCACCTATGTTATAAAAGAATGACTCAACGCTCAGTTTAATTACAGTATTTGCACAAAGATAGCCACAAGGGTATCGCAGTAGCATCTCGACAGAGAGATCAGGTTTGAGGTTGAATACTGGAGGGAAACTGTGATGCTGTGGAGGAGGCCATTAATCACACTATCTTCAGTAGCATGGAAACAGGAATATTAATAGAACCGTCCTCATGTAAACAACTCAGAGTAATGCCTTAGCGGACTTCATTTTATTGGACATAATCAGATGATTAAGCGTATGTGCTTGTCTGTTTGTTTGACTATTCTTGCCATTGTCAGAACCATGTAAGAACCTGAGAGATTGACTTGTCTGACAAAGTAGTGATGAGTTTGACAGCTTGGGGATGAATGGTTTTCTTTAAAATCCTGCTAAAATATCATTGAATAACCATACAGTGTGTCCTTAAAGCTGCTCAAATCGATATTTTTACATTGACAATGGATTACAAGACTGTGGCGAATTCTGTGGCCGCTGATCGGGGGGCGCTTTGCCAGAGCGCCACTTCCATCCAAACCTCCCGAAGGCAATTAAAAGAGACGAAAGGGGAAAACGTAAGCCCAGGATTTGGGAAAGGAGGGAGAGGGAAGTTATAATTTGTTTATTCATTTATATAATAACTTTAGTTTTCATTTTTTTTTTCATGTTTTTTCACAAATGACATGTCGGGGAGCTTTATTTTAATCATTTTTCATAACAACTGTCACGCCATTCCCAAAATAAATGAGTTTGAGCAGACATCCCTTATAAATGTGCTTCAGTTCCCACCAAATCTCTGAAGGCGCTAATAATTTCATTGCAACTGCGTGTGGCTGTTAGCGCTGGTCTTTGTAAAATTAACTGTTTTTGCAATGAGGCTCATTTCCATAAAAAGGGACAATTTTTTTGCGCCAAATGTCTGCATATTACCCAATTTTAAATATGGAGCACCGATAAGTTATTTGCTTGGCAGCACAATTAGGGGTGCATTTTCACCCTTTGAGAATTAGTTTCCTTTTGTTCAGGTTAGTGGCCGCAAAAGCCGCGCAATCCTTTTGTGAATTTGTCCCTCCGTGTCTTGTGAATGGGCTCTCAGAGTAATAAACCAACAGAGTGTTATTACCAACTCTGCAACTCCCCTCAGATCTACGGAGCATTTTAGCATCTTTCAGCTTGTTGTTTTGGTTTTGCACAACTTAACATTATTTTTTATGACATGCTGAAATGCATCGTAAGAGTAGTACAAGTAATAACGAGTTACGTAGTTAACGTCGGTACCACAGCAATACAGTATCTGCCTAAAGTTTGCTAACATTCGCTAAAATTAGCCTCCATAATCTAGTGGTCGTGCCAGACAGACACGGCAGCAAAACTCTTGAGTTTATTGAATTGAGCGACAGTGAGTTTTACTTCTTATGAATTACAGTACACTTTTAAATTATAATAATTATAAGAGGAAACATGTGTTATTTGTTATTTTTGGAGTTTCTTGCTCTAATTTTGGAGTCAGAAATTTCAGACAGTACTTTGGAGGTTTGTTAACACAGCTGCATGTTGTAGCCTTGAGGCAAAGCAGGCTTTTTGGTAGAGTTTCTCACTCTTATCTGTCAAATCCACTGATTAGCTTCCCTCCTGCTGGATGCTGGGCGTTGATGTGGCATATGAGGTGAGCTGACGAATACCGCAGAGTGAACTTCCCCTTGTACTTTTTCCACTGCACTCAGAACAGCAAACAACCGAAGTTCCAAATTTCATTTTGCCATTATCAAGCGCACGACAATTTCACAGCACAGCAATCACACTATAATGAACTTCCAGAAGCAATTAAAGCCTCTTTCCTGTGGAGGGACCTTCATGAATACAAGAAAGACGGCTTTCTCACAGCCTCTAATCACAGAGCATTCCAGCCGAGGTGTCACATTGGCTTTGTTGTTTGCCAGAAATCCCTTCAGGAGGCTTCAGTCAGGTCCTCTAATCAACACGCTTCCACCTGACAAAAACTAATGGGACTTAATTGGTATGGCCCGCCACTGCTTCGCTCACACTTTAAATCACAACCCGAAACTCATATCAGAATTTGCTGAACATGTGTTGACTGTAGACCTTGTTGTAACAAGCATTATTTTAAGGTTTCCAGCTGGTCTAGCCTGAGGGTCCACATATCTCCTCCGTGATTAGTCATGGTCCAAACATAGAATCACTTAACTTCAACTCCATTTAATTTCTGAACATGAAAACAGAAATAAACAGAGTGCAACTGGGGCTTATACCTAATGAATAAAAATAATTGTAAGCACAAGGAAGTGCAATTTAGGCTTTAAAACCATGATTAAAAGCATAACGCAATTTAGAACCAAATCAGGTTTATTGAGGCTTCTAAATAACTCTTTAATTTTCATTGCACAACACTTAATGTGCTTAATAAGAGGAACAACAGGCCAATAAAGCAGGTGCTCTGCTGAGACGGATAAAGAGAAGGAAAACACGCTGCCTTGTTATTTAGGTCTCTATTAATAGAGTAAAACAACGTTTAAAGGCATACTCACGAGACTCTTACATATTTGTTTTAAGTAATCAAATGTGGTGCATGCAGAGGCTGAGAAATCTACTATGTGTCAAGCACCAAAAACACTGGATCCTACAATTCCCAAAATGCAACTTGGTAGCACCTCATTAAAACCTCCCTGCCTGGTTAACACCCATTGCCTTTCAAACACCATGTCCCCAGTTTGCAGCTCTAGCATTCTGTTATAAATGTGTGGTCTCCAAGCCCTAGTCGAGATAACCCTGGTGACATCATCAGAGTCATTGAGTTAAACAGGGCTCCCTCTCCAGAGTCACAGAAGACATTATAGAACTGTTTTCACAGGCTAGGAGTGGAGGAACCAAATTGCATTTTATGTGTAAAATTGGTGGAATGCTCCTTTAATATCTAGATTTTATAAAAAAATTCTTGCAAGTTAGTGTCGCTAGCTTTCTCTCCATTTCTAAAAAAGGTATTTCAAAGTTAAAGCAGAAATTATTTTCTTTTGTATGGGAAAGATCACAGTCACCAAAAGGAAAGTTGACTGTTTGTTGGAAACCAGCATCAAACCGCAACCTCCCATTTCTAAGTCACATGTCTTGTTGTCCCATCCATCCAGCCAAAGATTCTCACTAAGATTCTCCCACATAAACACGTTTTTTTTTTTTAATTTTCTGTTAAAGGTCCCATATTACGCTCATTTTCAGGTTCATACTTGTATTTTGTGTTTCTACTAGAACATGTTTACATGCTTTAATGTTAAAAAAAACGTTATTTTCCTCATACTGTCAGCCTGAATATGCCTGTATTTACCCTCTTTCTGAAACGCTCCGTTTTAGCGCATTTTGACGGAATTGCAACAGAATTGCGTTGCTAGGCAACAGCTTGGGTCCATGTGTACTTCCTGTCAGCTGGTGACATTCACATACACTGCAATCAGGAATAAACTGGGACACATTTAGAATGTGTACGTTGAAAATTGTGTCAAGGGTCTAAATATTGTATATTCGTGACATCACAAATGGGCAGAAATCCTGACAGCTTGTTTCAAATGCAGAGTTTCTGAATATGGGCTGTGTGTACTTCCTTGTGGATTGAGTGTTTCAATACATTCACAGTATTTATACAGGACTTAAGCCTGCTATATAATAAAAAAAAATATGAAAATCTCACTTTTCTATAACATGGCACCTTTAAAATTAGAAAAGTGTTGGGATATGACTGTGTTCTCTTCCCTGGTTTGAGGTGTTGTGAGTTTAGCAACATTTGAATCAAACTGTGATGGCAGTTGTGAGGTCGCTTTACTTTGTTGCTGAAATTTGAGTATTAAAATCCCAAATAGATAACTCAGGATGTTTTTATAAGTTTGACTTCAATCATGACTAATTTAGTCGTGAGTTTATCCCTACGTTTAAAAGTTTCCAGGGGCTTTAAACAAAACTTTGACAACTAACCATTGCTATCAATGTGGGCTTTTGACTTGCCAAACCAGTGCCAATATTTTGCAGTTAAATGTGTCAGCAACCGTTTTTCTATTTCCAAGCCTCTCAGAGTTTAATGGACCTCTCCACTCTCCACCCACACTGATGACATTCTTTGACAGTAAACGCTTTAAAGGCAGGGTGACCCATAACATCTATTCACTGGTTATGAACTCCAAGGTAGCTGCCCTTCAATTAAATATTAATTAAACAATGTTATTTAAGAGATGAAATAGTCAAATGGGCAATAAAGTTCCAGTTTTGCTAGCATTTATTTAGCTGCAGTCAGGAAGGAACTCAGAGTATATGATCATAACAGAAAAGCATATATGCATTTACGTGAGTGACGACTCATGTGAAATTGGCTGGAATTTGTGCTGATGCGGTACAGTATCCCCCCTCCATCTAGCAATGCAAGGAGCTTAAAAATAAGCACATACTGCACAAATTGCTTGACCCAGCGATGATTACTGAAGCTGCTTTGCCTTTGTTGGCTTTCAGGCTTAAACCATCTGAGGCCACACTGATATTCTTATTGAAGGTCAGTCTAAGTAGCTGTGGTCAAGACCTGGAATCATCTACACGCAGAGTGAAATGCTACATTAATACAAGATGAAAGATATTTCGTGTATTTTCAGTGAGTGAACAAAACCTTTGGATCAAATCCAGAATAAAAGCTTGTGGCCTACATTCACTTTCCAAGGATACTAAAGGACACATGTTTTCTGACAATGTTATTGTATTATTGTTCTGCTGAATTAAAGGAACTGTGTGTAGGATCAGGTGAAGTGAGGAGATTGCAACCAACTGAAGCCTCTCCGTGTGGAAAGCTACAGTGGCCGACGTGAAAATGTGAATGTCTCTCTCTAGAGCCAGTTAGAGCAGAGTCATTGCGTAGAGTGTGTGTACATGGAAGGTGAATGATGAAGCAAGGGAGAGAGAGAGTGGTGGCGACGGGAGTGAGTAACAGTATCGACTCCGACCCAAGCAGGAAAAGATAACGGTGTTCAGTTTGTCTGTTCTGGGCTACTGTAGAAACATGGCGATGCAACATGGCGGACTCCAGAACTATACTGTAAGTGCATCTACCTACACTACACTACACTACACTCATATATTACATGTTTGCACTGTCTGGAAGAAGGAAACAAAGCTTCATCTTACCAGTGTTGAGGTCCTTATACTCCTGGGAAAAATGCTCATTCTGGTGCACCCACTCCCCGTTGCATTTGAAGAAGATCTGTAAGGCGGGCGCGGCTCGACAGCGCAGCTTAATGGGGTTGCTCTTGACGATGTAGGCGTCCTCCGGCTCCTGGATGAAGTGCGGCAAGGTGCCCTGCACTGAGGGTAGGTTGTCAGGCTGAGCATCCCCCATCGCACCTGCAAAACCAACATAGAACAATACCGAAATGAACAATAGCAATCCAAATCCCTCTCAGTTAGATGCACAATTTAGCAGGAATAAAAACACTTCCGACTGCATTTTGTTTTACAAACAACAATGTAACAGCAACTACTTGCAAATTTAAAATGATTGCTCTGTGGAAAATGTTCCAAATTCAAAAGCTAACATATTATAAAAAGGCAAAGTATACACAGAGTACAATTTGTAGAAAACTGTTCTCCTCAGAGCAATTTGCAGATGAATGAAATCAGAGTGGACCAAGTGGAGAGCAATTAGGAGGGAATGATTACCCAAATTGTGGCATGGAGTCTGAACACATCTTATTTCAGCCACAAGGCCCAGATTTTGTTCCACATATAAACAGTCTTTGTGCTGCCGCCAACGTGCCAACGTGTCTTTAACGACAATTCACAGCAGGTTACCCCTCTTTCTTTTCAGTTTGGCGAACACCCGGCCCAGTTCACGACTGTTGTTCACCGTGGCAGCTCAGCGATCTAAACACAGTTTTGGAAACACCAATCTCAGATTGTGAGAGCTTAACTTATAAGGGAATTTTCTTTTCTAGTTTTGAAGGTAGGTCTTGACCTCACATGGCGTCCTGTGCTTGTGTCTTCTGGGTAAAGCATGGAGAGCTCTATGGACTGGGAAAATAAGGAACAGGATGTTTGTGCTCCTGCCATCCCCGGGATACTTCTCAGAATTACACCTCAGTCCCATCAAGGCAGCTCCAGCTAAGCTATTCAGTGCCGTAAAAGCCCATGAAAGCTATTATGCTCCACCATCAAATCCAATTCTGTCCCCTGAAATCGAATCGGCCCTCTCACCACCTCTCTCAATCAATGTTGTCCTTGTTAAATGGGTAAATGAATGGTTGCAGGTGTAAAGAGAGGCCACACATAAAACAAAACAGGCGGCAAGGTGAATGAATGGAAATAATACGCTGACATTACCTATTGCAGGACAGGTAGATGTCTTTATCATATTGCTATTACACACACTTCCTTTAGCTATTCATACCACCATTATACTCGGTTTTCTTTGTGTTCAATACTTCCTGGAAAAATGAGAAAAGCAAGGCACTAACAGGGGCTGCTGGAGATGTATTCTGATAAAACCCTCCATTGGGTGGCATGGTAAGTTAGGTTATATGTGAAGATGTATAAACATTCATGGCGTGCAGAGAGATTTGCTTTGTGTTATAAAAGCAGAGAATGACATGGACCTAGGGGTGAAAACTAGTGATGATGCTAGTTTCAAGTCTTCTTCAATACAGCAGGATGTTCATTTGGTAAATTATGGTCCCATTTAGAGTCAAATAGACCATAAAGCAGGGGATGTTTTAGGGCGGGGCTTTAACCCTTTCACAGTGTGTTTTCAGTTCATGAAAGTCAATTGTAACATTTTTGGTCGCCTAGAAATGTCTTATTAACGTTCGGTTGTGATTAGCTGCACCCCCTTGTGTCACTTCTGGTTGCAAAAAACAATGATGGCGACGGCAAAAAAACCAAGATGGCGACAGACAAAATACCGAACTCAAGGCTTCAAAACGGCAATCCACAAACCAATGAACGAGATCAGGAGCCAAGATCTATTTGACCACGGGCTGCACACCATGCATGCTGTTATTGGCTGGGGGTTACAAACCCAATACCACCCCAAAGGCTGCTGGCTGAAGAACAGCAGTCTTCCGAGTAAAACGAAAGAAGAAAGAAGAAAAGAGAAAATCCAGGCAGAGGGCTGCAGGGTCTCTGCAGAAACAGACACCATCACACACTTTTAGCGGGGCATAAGTGATGATTGAGAGAGATTATTTTAGTATCAGTCTATATATTGTTCTTTAGCCTTATTTTAACATTTGTTGTGTGCGGAAAGATTTTTGCAGTAAAAGCAGGTAAATGACATAGACAAGTGACAAGTGGAACAAATCAGGGGAAAAAAACACTAAACATACAGGATATGACTATAATGAGAAATATGACAGAACGCTCAACACCAATGATTTTTACGCAATCAGTGAATAACAAGTCGAAACCAGTCCTATAAACAGATGGAGATTAGGCTTTTTTGAGAATTCTTCCTGCTGATATGATGGCGGATGAGAGGGACAAAACTGGATGATGGATTTGGCGGGTACAGGGTATGAAATCAATTCATTATTTCTATCTTCAGAAGAAATCGGACCACTGCACACATCTGATGAAAAACTTTCAGATTATTACTTTCTTTCAAAACCCGCTTCCTTGTTGTCTTACATACATTTACAGCCAATTACGTATTCATGTCATAGATGACATTTAAAAAACAAACAACAGCAGAAGAACATGCTGTGAAGAAATCAATGTGGCGTGATATCTTAATGTTTGAAAGCTCTACAATTTGAGCCGGAGTTTTGCTCTCAGAGGGACGGCAGTTTCGTCCATACTGTATATATCGCCACATGTGGAGACAAGCTATCAAACCAGCTACCACAAGCTGTTTTCCACACAAAAACTTCATCTCAGCTCTTTGCTGTATAAATTATACATCATCTGCATAAAATAGAGTATAGTTTCTTTTTTCTTTTTACAATGAACAGTTTATTATGACGCCTTGCAGGTAATGATCGTGCTCATCTTTAAGCAAACTGTTGGATTCTAAAAGAATGTAAGAACTATGTGTATCCTGGTGCGACCTGTGCCTTAACACGTATCTGTGAGGGAGCTATTTTCTAAGGGACATCACTGGTGCACGTCTGCACACTGTGCTGCTGTGACTCCAGCAAACTTTAGAGGCATTTTTTTTTCTAAAGAAGCAAAGTTTCTCTTCCTGAGTGCACATTAATAAGAAAACCAGACAGCTCTTACATGAGCTGTTTATCATGCATCATCTTATAACAGCAGATATTAAGATGTGACTATGTCACCAACTATATCACCAGTAGAATTTCAATTTTGCTATATAAATATATCAGTGTTGTACACCGCCAACAAGCGGTGTGGATAAATAATGGCTACTATTAACTGTAATGCAATTTCAACAAAACAATGAGCATTCAATCTACTTTTAAATAACCCTGCGAACTGGAAAGAGGATAATTTGGGGGGTTGATTACAGAAGCAGCCGAGAAAATAACATTCACAGGATGGTTCCTGTCTTTTTTTAGAAGACGGAGAAGAAGACATACTTTATTGAACCCAGAGGGGTTTTTCATGTCTTTAGTTATGCTCCACACAGACAAAGGGTCTTGCATTCTTACTAACTCTTCTCTAACCCACCGCATTATCCAACACATTAAGATCACAAACTGGTTTTGAACACAAACACAAACACATTCAGAGAGTCTCAAAACTTCCACATCACACAACCCTTTGTTCTGACTGAACACATGAGAAAGACAAGACAAAGAGACCAATGTGTTTGATGTCCCGGCGGCCATCTTTATTCAATCATCTTAGTAGTTTCACATGGTCAGCCCTGTTGTTGTGTAGTCTATGCAACCTCAGCCGCCATTTTGAGACAAGAAGCCATCTTCTCTTTGTTTGTCTCTCTTTCTCACACACACTGTGTTTGGTTTGTTTAGTTTAGTTATTTAGTCCGATTAATATTGTGTTTTATTATCTTGTAAATAAATGCTTGTGGAATATGCATGCTGGTCTGTTTAATGTTGTACAAGAGCGAATAATGCCAACCTCTGTTATACAAGAACTACAATCCTCCAACTGTTACTAGCTCTTGATATGGTGATTTATGGTTATAGTTATGAATTAAATTATTAATCAGAGTTCCAAATTGATAGCTTAGTATACTTTATGAGACTTATTTAAGAGACTGCATTAATTGGCCATCATTTTCTCTTTGTTTCTAAGAGCCCACAAATGATTTTGATGAATTAAGTCATATTATTCAACATAATTTAGAATTATTTTGATAATTATTCATTCATTTTGCCAATCTAGTGCCTTTTTGAGCTTATTATGTACCAACATAAGTTAGTGTCACATTATTATTAATATATAGCGGTAATTCATTAATATAGATTGTATTGATATTAATAATTACCTTTAGTATTTTCTAATAAATAGACCAGCTCATCTTTGCATCCCCGAAATAGCAGTGCCCCATGTGAGGCATAGTATTGTTGGCAATTGTTCATAATTGTGCAATATTAATTTTAGCATATTTTTTTGGTAAAATCCAAAATTTTGTTTCCACCTCTAAACAAACCACAAAAGTGTTTACATTCTACACCACTAGTCTCCCACAGGAGTAGACGTCCAGCTGTATTTATAAACAAGTACATTGGAGTGAGAATTGTAATTGGAGAGATTTGGAATACTGATCACACTTTAAGCCTCATAGTGTTACGTTAAGAAATTGCGACTGCTGATAATCCAAGTGAAGTAGAACTTGTAAGAATTTTGGTTCAGCTTATGAATACCAGGTATTCAATGCAATCTAGTCCATCAGTCACAATTTGCTGTTAGTTCAAGTGTTCCTTTAATTAAAACACAGCGTGCCACCAACCCTGTGCAACATATAGAGCTTGTACCTGGCTGTTACTGCCACGCTGTCTGAGATAGAGCCACAGTGTGCTACCAGCCCTGTGATATAAGTTTTTTACCCAGCTGTTACTGCCTTGCATTTAGTGCATGCTGAAAGTTGGTAAGCAAACTTTCGTTGTAAACCTTCGTTTACGACTCTGGCCCCTAATCTTTTATGCCCACTAGTGGTGCCGTATAGCTACCTCTCATTCATAGAAAGCTACTTCCCTATAGCATAGGCCAGTTTGTTAGGCTAGTGTACCTCCCAAGCTACACTACAAGGTTTCTGCTAACGCAACACCATAGCCAACAACATTGTTTTTTTTGTCCTAGACATTCTGTTTGGTGTCACCCTCCATTCCAGGCACAACAATGGAGAACCTGTGTAGAGCTTCTTCACTATCACAGAGCCTAAACCTTCGCTGCCCTGAACTCATCAGCAGGTTGAGTTTCAGTGAGTGCAGGAAATAAATAGAATCGCTACTCAATGACAAGTGTGATGCAAAAAACGCATCCAAAGACCCACTGTTAAAATGCTTGCTTCCGATCTTTTCACAGGTAAACCAGCCTTGCCATTCAGAGCAAAGCAGCCCTGGCTCCTCCGTGAAGTTCAGGCAGCTAATAAGAAAATGACGCGTTACTTAGAAGACCTGCATTCAGCAGAGTTAGATCTTAGCTCACACAAAAGATAAATTGTTTGGGCTTAGATTAGAATGTCTTTCCCCACCACAGTCGTTCAGCCATTGTGATTCTGGTTACTCCGATTCACACTCCTCCTGATGAGAGGTTAACTCTCCCTCTCAAAGTCCTTGGGAATGCAGTCAGCTCCTCATCCTCCTCTGAGAGACAGAGCTAACAGCTACCTGACTTCACACCTTTCTGAAACTGACAGTGAAGATACATGTAGTTTATCTTCTATAGAAGCCTGCCTTCTTCTCAGCTACTGAGACGTGACACCTTCATCCGTGCTCCTCCCTCCGAAGGTTCAGCCTGTTCATTCTCCTTTTCTCTCTACCACGAGAGTGATGTTCAGCCCCTGCCTCTCAACCAGAGAGAACTGAAGTACATGACGCACACGTCCATAACCATGCTATAGCTTAGTCTCGGCTCGAGTGTCTTGAAGTGCTTCAGTTTATAGCTAAGGACATTGAATGTTTTGATCCTGACAAACTGTGATCATCATATTGACTACTTTAGAGAATTAGATCACAATCTAATTGACTTGCCCAATGCATCCCAGAGGGAGAAAATTAAACTTTGTGTGGAGAACCAGCTCTAAAGCTGTGCATATGTTTTTACAGACACAACCTCCCAGTATCAGAAATGACTACAAAAGAGCTCTATTATGCATTAAAAGAAGAATTGTCCTCTACTGCTGACGAGACCACAGCGATGTTTGCAGCCCTCCAAATTAAACATTCCCGTAGTGAGGGGCAAAAGGCTGCATAAGGACACTGAGCACAACCGCCATGTCCACCAATTGTGTCGAGATTCATATAATAGAAGCGTTAGAAGGCCATACTCGAAAATTTTGGCCCAGAATTGGCCTGACCAGCCAGTCTGACGGTCACCAGAACCAGTCGAATACATACGGGAGGTTTTGAAGCGACGCGTAAGACAGCTCTCCCAACCAGCATCATCAAAACACCAATTTTGTAAACATTTTTTGGAAGAATGGTCTTCATTCCTCCCAAAGAATTCCACAGACTTGGAGAACCAGTAGCTCAGTTTATTTATTTATTTATTTTATTTCCAGTACATTATTACATTACATTTGTATATGGTTCCATATACTTACATTGTATAACCCAATCAACTATTTTAATGAGTTTTCAAACCTTGAGACTCAAATATTTTACAATGTCATCTTCATTTTAAGTTTCCAAAAAGCTTTAGATTCATATGCAAATTTCTACTATTATTCTTAAGACCTTCCTACCATAGAGGATTACTACAGTATATTTGAAAAACAGGCGCCACCAGTAATCAGTCTATTTTATTTATATTAAAAATCTTTTTAGCCTGTTAATTGCTGATAATGTCAGAAACACAAGCATGAATGTTGGCGCTGACTACAGATCAAGAAAACAGCTTTTATTGCTTTCAC
Organism: Sebastiscus albofasciatus; assembly: GCA_916701655.1. Taxonomy (NCBI): domain Eukaryota; kingdom Metazoa; phylum Chordata; class Actinopteri; order Perciformes; family Sebastidae; genus Sebastiscus; species Sebastiscus albofasciatus. The sequence continues at coordinate 71,045 of CAKAOI010046939.1, forward strand.
AAATTTATATGGAAGGCTGCTCATAAAACTGAAATTGTTCAACCAGAAAGAAACACTGCTTCAACATAATTTAAAGCACTAACACATTTAATGGCTGGGGCATGTAATTCTCCTCCATCCAACACCTTCCTCACCACTGAGCATCCTTACTCTAATCAGCTAATTGCTGCTATGATGAATAAAAATAACCCGACACTGCCGAGCCTCAACTCTCACTCTTTTTTTTTTCTCACATCGCACAACAACTAATGGTGCGCCGTGTCCTTTTCTCTGAATGTTTAAACATTCAGCACATTCAAAGGTAGCAGATAATTGGAACAAGGTGACAATCCACGCTCCATAAACCTGGAGCCGTAGCGTTGGCTGCTCCACTCTTGATGGATGCTCATAAATATCAGCCTTAATGAAGGAAATGACTGCGGCGCCAATAAGTCACTTATTTCCTCATTACGCTGGTTAATTTTAACACTGCCTCTAAAATGCTTCCTCGCCCTATCTGCTGCCAGTCACAGGTTTCCACCTGACTTAACATGTGGCTCAGTGCGGTGGACCTGCAGCTGATAAATGCCCTGGGTATCAATCTGCATGCAGGGACACAGACGACATGGCGAGGTACTGGCGGCTAAGGCTGGCTGACAATGCCTGGGAGCCAGGGGACCATGTTGAACAAAAACAGATTTAAATCAACAATCTCTTAGAGACATGCCAGGGCAATAAGCACTACATGGCCTGTTTGGATATGCAAGGAAGGATTGAGATAGTGCAGATTTAAATGACAGACTGTACAGTCATGCAGTTTGAACGGAGGACTTTTGGAAGATTGACTGCAACAAACACAAGGCTTTCATCCAGGAGAGCACCGTTCCTGTTTTGTGCGTTAAGTTTCACTTTCACGTTACAATCTGCTGTTTGTTCCGTGTCCACAATGTGAATTCTTATTTTCACTTTACAAACGTAGTCATTTTCAACCCAGCCATGTTGTTTATTCCTAAACCTAACTATGTGGTTTTGCAACCTAAATCCAAGCGAGTGTTTTTGTTTAATTCACATTGTTACCTCCGCCAAGGCCAAGGGTTATGTTTTCACCGGCGTTGGTTTGTTTGTCTGTCTGTTAGCAGGATAACTCCAAAAGTTTGTGATGGATTTAAATGCAATTTTTTGGAGGGGTGGTGTGTAGCACAATGGACAAACCATTACATTTTGGTGGCGATTCGGATCATAAATTCAGGAATTCAGGAATTTTATTAAGGATTCCAATCAGCCTGAGCATTAAGACCACAGGGTATATGACATGCGCAGTGTAACTGATGACGCATTGATGATGCGTGACCCTGCCTCCTTATGAGAGAAGAGAGATACGTGTGTGGATGTGTGGTGAGACATCGAGGTGGGGGAGCTGCTGGCCGTCCGCGGTGAGAAAGAAAAAAAGCGGGAGATGATGGGATGAGAGCTAACGTAGTGTAACGTTATACAGACATAACAAGGCTGTTGAATGAGAGAGGCATCCGCCGATACGTTACACAGAAACACATCATGTTAATAACAAGCCGACCACCTCACGGTACCGCCAGCTGTGAGCTGTGATCTGTTTTTAAAGTCAGGCACCTTGGTGGAGGTCTGCGCTCTCCGAGTGCCATTCTAGTTAAGCATATGTGTTTACTGCGACTGTAAACCCTCATCCTATCCAGCTGGGGTCCCCACAGCCCCCTGAGGTATACTTCTTCATTCCAATTTTTCACGACTTTGTCTGTCAGTTTGTTCTCAATGACTTCATCATCGCTTTCTGTTTCTATTTTAATTAGTGTTTTTTAAAAAAGACCAATGTCAAAAGCACCCAACTGCATCCTATGTAGTTAAAATAGATAAAAACAGAAGAGATAGATAAAATGTTTTCCATGGGTCCTAATTCAAAGTACCACACACTATCAGCTCTCTGGCAGTCATTGTGAAGGATACAGATGCAGCAGACACAGATATCCTTATGTGCTCTGTCCATTTCCATTAATACAAAATGCAAAATAACTGCAACTTTTCTAAAATAATAAGTTTGTTTTTTTCTTCAGATGACATTAATTACACAACTAATAATGTTTTGAGAAGAAACAAATCAACATTTTGCTATGATGGTCGTTTATTATAGTAGTTTATTCTTGGTGTCTCCAGGGACCCCCGTCGGTTAAATGGGTTGGTTGGATGAGGGTTAAGCACATGTTTCCTGCAACCAAAAGTGAAGCCGAGGGGTCTGACAAACAAGTTGGAATCTCAGAATCGCTGTACTGCTTACACTACAATATACAAATACAATTTGTGTTAGTCCCAGGCTGCTCTCATGTTGATGTAGGGGTGCTCTAACTACACTGCTGATTTCAGATAAGGTCCTATACTGATAACAAGACTAGAGAGATCTGTGCCTGGTGTGGATGATCACAATAGTCAACAACAACAAGTTTCTAATTCCACTACCTCCCTCCTTCACCGCTCCTAGTTCCTTGTGCACTCTAATGGGATACTGCTTCAAGGTGCTCAAACTACAAGGTAACCTTGTTTTGGCTATAAAAAATACAAACAGGTCTGAAAACAATCAGAACAACTAGGAGAGCTCTCAACAAGGTCATCTTGGAACCTTGGAACTTGTGACAGTTTCAGCCCTTGCTCAGAGTTTTTGCCTCAAATCTCAAAAATGTGTTTGATGCAGTCCAACTGGTGCAAAAATCTTAAAGTTTGCACAAGGCTTTTGATGTTTTGTGTGCAAAGTCTGCATTCTGGTGTGAGGGTGGTGGAAAAGGAAAGCTCTCAAAGTGTTCAAAATGGAAGGAGGTCATGGAGGAGGACTCCTAATCACAATGATCCCGTGACTCTTTGTCTAGTGATCAGATTTTTCATTGTTTCTCTCAGAATGAAATATCACAACTACCGTTGAATAGATTGCCATGAAATTTAGTACACATTTCTTCCATGATGAACTGTAATAACTTTGGTGATCCCCAATTTTCATAAAACAACATCCAATACTCCAATACTTTGGCTTATGACCAAATACCTATTACTCCCATCATCCTCAGCTGTACTTTGTGTTTAGGGATGATTACCAAATATTAGTATGTTAACACACAAAGCTAAGTTGGTGAACACGTTAAGCAATAGCTGCTAAACAACTGCATGTTAACATTGTAATTGAGAGCATGTTAGCATTAGCTAGGACTGGACTGGCCATTGGGAGGACCGAGAGAATTCCCACAATGTTCTCTCAGTGTGGAGGCGATTCTGAAACCACTCCTATCTAAAAGGTAAATTATGTCAAACAAGGTCCTCAAAGCATTTAACTGGCACTCGTCTGTCCCAAAACCATTGCCGATTCTTGCCACTAGATTGACTGCTTGCCTCAGCATCAATCCTTTGCAAACCCTACTAAAATGGACACTAGAAGAGAAGCATTCGTGAAAGATCAAGCTGACAGCAATATACGCTTTTCCTTGTTGGGCTTGCTGACTGAGTTGGACATTACTATTTCACACAGCTGCCCCACAGCCAAAGTCCTTTAAAACCACATATTCTTCCTCTCACATCTACTTGATCACTGGGGACTTCTCATGGATTTTTTTTACAGGAGCTGAGATAGGCGAAGGGCAAGGATGAGGAGCGTCAGCAGTGTGAGTATCGGCTTTACATGGTGAGCACCCTCTCAGCTTTTCAGCAGGAGTCCTCCTTATTTGAAAGGCATAGAGTCAGGAGGTGTCAGACTAATCCTTGACACTAAAGGAGAAAGATTCGCTGAACAAAAAATGCAGGAAAAGGCTCTGCACGACAGGACGGGGAGACCGCTGAGTGAACTCCAGAATATAGGTGCTGGAGACACTGAAAGGACAGGACTCAAAAACACACTCTCATTTGTGATACTTGTGGGTAAATTCACTGACATTCTCTCTCACGCTAACCTCACTATGAACTCTACAAGAGATTAGAATCTCAAAGGACCAGTAGTTTTGCATGCTTAACTGTGTATACTTTACTAACATTACAGCCAACCATTTCTCAAAGCATACTATCTATTTTAGGATACATATACTACTTAGCAGGCTTCTTCTTCTGGTTTCAGTTTATTCCAGTACAGTATAAAAACAAAACAGAAATGCTTAGGTACAGTAATCGATCAAAGTCCCTTTAGTTGCATATACTGTATTCAGTTTATACTGTATAGTGGAGGCTAGTCTATAGAGGTAGAGGAGGTTGCTCCTCCTAAAATCTCCTCCAAATCTCAGTATCATTTATAAAATGTATTTATTTCTTATTTGGAAAAAAAAAAAAGATTATTTAATGAAGTCTAATTAAAATGCTTCAACAGCGACACCTGTAGGGCAGGCAAGAAAGTGGTGGTTGGGGCAGGTTCCTTCCTTGAGATGGGACCTCTTCTATCAATTCAGTGTATTTCATTTCTTTCTTGCTAATCTGTGATTGGCCAAAACACATAAAATGATGTTTCAAATGGAGGTCATCCTCCCTTGGCCCATTTCTAGTGGGCCTGGTCACCTGGGGCCCGCCCATAACGCCGGGTCTGATTCAGGAGCCTGTGATTGATATGAGACGATAGCATAGGCCCATTTAACGTTCTCAGTTACATTTATATCCACTAACAAAAGGCCACTAAAATCCATCCATCCATCTATCCATCCATCCAGACGACCGAATTTCAGACGTTCCCTCTTCTCAGCAATGTTTTCCAGGTCGTTCCCAGCCCAGACAAAATATATAATCTCTCCAGCGTGTTTTGGGTCTACCCCGGGGCCTCTTACCAGTTGGGAGTGCCTGCAAAATCTCCAAAGGAAGGCGTCCAGGAGGCATCCTGATCAGATGCCCGAACCACCTCAGCTGGTCCCTTTCTTGACTTCCAGCTCAGCTCCTTCTTCACCACAACGGTCTGGTACAACACCTTATAACTGTAGATGCTGCACCAAACCGCCCGTCCATCTCCCGCTCCATTTTACCCTCACTCGTGAACAAGACCCCAAGACACTTGAACTCCCTCGCTTGGAGCAGTGACTCACTCCCAACCCAAAGGGGGCAATCCACCGTTTTCCGGCAGAGAACAATGGCTTCGGACTTGGAGGTGCTGACTCTCATCCCGGCCGCTTCACACTCGGCTGCTAACCGACCCAGTGCATGCTGCAGGTCACAGTCTGATGAAGCCAACAGAACCACATCATCTGCAAAGAGCAGAGCCAACTAAAATATGATTTGACTTCGACCCCCTTCCCTTTAATTAGCAGGTGGCAAGCAAGACACTGGCACTTGTCTTGGGTCTTGAGGAGTTGTAGCTTGTTACTCACCAACACATCACACACACATGCTCTCTCTCTCTCTCTCTCGACCGGCAATTTCTAATATTAAGCACACAACCTATGCTAGTTATTCCTCATCCCCATTGTCTTTTTCTTGGCTGCTTGCCATTATCTGCATGGTGCTAGGCCGCTAGCTGACTGTTTGAATGTTTAGGAAGGAGGTACGCTTGGACAGAATTGGTGAAACATGTGCCATGGGAATTTCAAAATAAGGGCGTATGGTAAAGATGATGATATGCATCTACGATATTGGATCATTGACCATTGAATTGATACATCGATCCAGATTGATGGATCGTAACACCCCTAGGGGCCACAGGGTAAAAATTTGCTGTTGGGCTCTTATTGACTTCCAGTCTGGTGAGTATTGTGTATATATTATTTTGCCTCCGAGTTCACATCGATATTGTGTCACAGTTAGTTGTGTTTTTTTAGGAAAATGCACTATATGAACATAAAATGACCTAAAATAATTAGAACTAGATTTTAATTATTTTATTGGTTAAAATTTCCTAATAGATTTGCAAGTAATCAAATTATCAAAAACCAACTGACACACATTGAACCTGGGGTTTTGGTAGTTCTGGGGGTCTGGGGAAATTCCCCCATAGCCTTGTGTGTGCTTCAGTGACCTAAAGAGAGACTGTGCATTTTTGTTTTACTCTTAGACTGTAGAGACACTCAAAGCCATGCACGCAAGACAGCAAATCCCGTTTTTGTATACAGTTAGAAGCAACACAAAACATTAACACATGTTCCATAACACACAATACATGAAACTCACAACAATAATGCAATCTCCCTTTCAGATAAATGACTCTGCATGAATGGACATATTCATCCAGGCTAGAAAAATATTTTTCATATGCAATAGACAGCACTACTTAACAACCACTTTCATTCCATATTACCAGTATACAGTATAGACAGACACTGTCAGGACTGCACTCAGGAGAGCCCAGTTGGCTGCAAGGATGTAGCAAACTTCCTAATTAGTACCACTGGTATAAAAGTAAGCAACCAGGGACGCTAACCTAAATGTCATCCTAGTGTCAGCCATGTAAACAGTTCAAACCCTTAATAAAGTGTGGATCATGGATTATTAAAAAATGACCAACAGTTGCATACACAAGCGTGTACAAAAACACACACAAAACCCACCATGCCCAACTGAAAACACACACACAAATACAGGTATCCATAGACACAAGATGTACACGGTCCTATTTTTCTGTACACCACCATGCCCACTCGTACAAAGACATCAGACCCGAGCAGCCGCCTCTGCTAAGTAATTGAGAAGAAAATAACTCTTAGAGCAAGCAAGCAAGAGACTTTCATTTTCATTTTTTCATTTTCATTTGCTAGGTGGTCTGTCAGACAGGCCCAGGGGGATTAGACCCTTTGTGGGTGATGACTCAATGCGTTGCCGCCTCACAGCATGAAAGAAGAGCCAGCCACATTGTTTACACATACGCGTTTTGTAGCATGACATTGTCAAGTATTACCCCCCACCAACCCCCCCTCCTGTCTGTACGCCTCTCAGTAAAGCCTCTTACGTAGCCTGTAATCAATTTTAAAAGGTTGAATGCTATGAAAAGCAATTACATGGCACATGTGTCCACTGTCAGGCAGCTGGCGAGGTTGCAGTTTGAGAGGTGGGCTCCCCAGTGATTACAGAGCATAGATCTGGAGCTGTGTCAGTTATAGGTTGTTTCTGTTAGATCCTCCTGTTACACCAGAGGCCCAAGCAGCCTTACAGGCCTGATTGACTGAGACAGCCTCTGACAGTTATTGACAGGCTGCTGCACTTCCCAGAAAGGGCAACAGAGAGAGAGAGGCAGAGAGATTGAGAAGCAAATCCCCATGTTGGGGGCTGCTCACATATCCTCACATATTTCTTCCCAGTCTCGATGCCGGATGTTTTCCTTTATATTATTTGAAAGTGTTTCATATGGACCGATGGATCGATTTCGGCTGTTTATTAAATATCAAATATCTGCCACTCATGTTATCCGCCGCTGAGACTCTTCTTCAGTGAATCTACATAAGAAAACTACAAGTGTAGAGCTGCAACGATTAATCGATTAGTTGTCAACTGTTAAATTAAGCCTGAAAACAGAGCCATGAGAAGGTGCATAAGTGTAGTTTTCTTTCAGAACACTTGCATTACAATATGCTGAGAGGTTATTATGGAATTTTTGCCCAATGATGCCAAAAATATTCTGCCTACTGAAGCTTTAAGACCAAACAACTAATCGATTAATCGAGGAAATAAAGGACAAATTAATCAACAATGAAAATAATTGTTAGTTGCACCCTAAAAAAAAAAAAAATGCACATTTTACTCTACACATCAGTTTACAGCAACATTTTAAAACGATTAAAATGCTTCTTTTGCTGCTCTATGTAACCTACTGCTGACTGATAGCACACAATATGTATCCAGCCTAGAACGTTTAGGAAAGCCTCTTTCCTCAGAAAAATCCTCTGCTGCTCAGAAAGTGATAGGTATACTATTCACAGCAGTTTGTTTGGAATAAATACAACAAATTACACATCTCAAAACCCTTCACTGCCTTTATTAAAATAGTATGTTGGGAAAGAAACCTGCTCTAACTGCAAAGCAATATAAACAGTGACTGCACATGACCAAATCCAAGGTCAGGGGTAAATGCTGGCAAAAACAGGCAGAAGAATCTGGCAAAAGCCAAAACTGAGAATCTGACAAAAAAGTTTTTGAATATATTTTCATTATTCTTTCTATCACAATTTGCAAAACGTTGTAGAGATGAAACGATTAGTTGATTAATCAATTAGTCAATCGATAGAAAATGAAAAAGCCGTGGAGGATGTTGACACCTGGCACAGAGAGCTTTAAGGTTGTCTTTGTACCACTTTATAAAGCTGTATGTCACTCAAGAGTGACGCATATGCGTGCATGCATTTAAGATCTTTAGAATTGAAAAAACAAAAATTGTTGCCTCTCTCTGATCCCTCTAGACAGCATCTGATTTTAAGTTGCCATGACAGTGCACAGACTGTTTAAGGGCAAACAGCAGAAATCTGACTTTTAAGAAAAAACTCGACATGACGCACAGTGGATATTTGCATTTTCCCTGAAAGCTAGTGTGGTATACCTTCAAGTATGCCAATACTGGTCAACCGTCACTTGCTGGAAATGTCAACACTCAACCAGCCCCGCCATTAATGACCAGCATTATCAGAAATGGACAAAAAACTAGACATGACACACAGTGGATATTTGCATTTTCCCTGAAAGCTAGTGTGGTATACCTTCAAGTATGCCATTACTGGTCAACCGTCACTTGTTGGAAATGTCAACACTCAACCAGCCACGGCATTAACAACCAGCATTATCAGAACTGGACAAAATACAACACAATTAGTCTAGTAATGGAAGACTTGGACATGCATTCAAACAGCGGAGCAACATTTGAACCTAAAATCTAGAGAATGCTGTCACGGAATCTTCACATATTCAACCCATCAACACTTCTGTGAGGTCTTATTATCGGAGCTCAGCATATTTCATGTGTTGTCACATTCACAGGTAAAAACATGTGAAATCCTGGAAGATCACACACCGGAGCATGTGCTACATGTTTTCACGAGACAAGGAGAGAAATTCCCCCATCAACATGCTTTCAGGTGTCGTCTTCGGTCTATGAGCCATTTCAATCATCCTTTGTGCTCAGGCTTCATTGCGCTGTGCAGATGGTGATAATAACGTCGGCATGAGCAGCTCAGTTATGTGTTGATTAACACATTAGAAAAAGAAAAAAAAAAAAAAAAACATTTCTGTGACTCTGCGGCAGAATTTATACCAACCACATAAGGATGTAAAATATGGAATCCTAGAGTGTTTAATATTAAATACATAAAAACAAGATTATGAAATAAATAATCATTATGGCTGTCAAGGATAACATGATGATAATGCGTTAACGCAAATTTGTGTTAGCGCCACTAATTTCTTTAACAAATTCATGCAATCAATCTTTCGGAGACTGTAGGTCTCAGTGTTAAAGCTATACAGTGAAGATACTGGTATCATATGAAACTAGAAAACCTAAAGAATATATTGGTACCAACCATGTCATACTAGCTTGTCAAGAAGGATGTTAAATACGCTAAATTTGAGCAAGGATGATAATCACATGCAGTTTGGGGCAAGTCATAGTCAAGTCAGCACACAGACACACTGACAGCTGTTGTTGCCTGTTGGACTGCAGTTTGCCATGTTATGAATTGAGCATATTTTTTATGCTAAATGCAGTACCTGTGAGGGTTTCTGGACAATATTTGTCACTGTTTTGTGTTGTTAATTGATTTCCAATACTAAATATATACATACATTTGCATAAAGCAGCATATTTGTCCACTCCCATGTTGATAAGAGTATTAAATATTTGACAAATCTCCCTTTAAGGCACATTTTGAACAGATATAAAAAAGTGTGATTAATTTTGCGAATAATCACGATTAGTCATGGACAATTATGCGATTAATCGCGATTTAAATATTTTAATCGATTGACAGCCTTAATAATTATATGAATCGATAGTGGAAAATATGTAAATGATCCAACAATTTCTGAAATAATTTAAGAAAAATGTATTATGACATTTTTTTCATAATTTAATCTATCATCAACAAGGTATTTAGGAGAAAAAATGTTTGCCGAATTTACGCAATGAATAATTACATGTGCTGCTTTTATATTGTATTGTTTGTGAGCGTGTGTGTGGATTTGGTGAGGTGAGATCAGCGATTGTTAAGGACAGGGCTGTGACACAGTACTGCTCTCTGCTCTTTACTGAGCCCAAACACTTCATTAGCATTAGTGTACCTTTTTGTTTGCACTTAATGGGCCATCAGTGTGCCACAGGTCTCCATGCCCCATCTGACTGTAAAGGCCTTTGTAACATACACAGACAACAACACAGACCTCAGGGCAGCGCATTACTTCTGCAGCTCTGGCTGGTGGTTACTGTTGTGTCAGCACTGGCACAGACCATGGAGGTTGTTAAAAGCACCGTATGTATACAAATAAAAACAGCAAAGCAAAAATGTTTAGAGGTCATACATCTGTCATAGAAAACCAGTCAAAACCATGGACAGCTACAGGATGGGAGAAAGAGACAGGGGGAGAGAGGGAGCAAGACATCCAGAATATTTCCATTTGATGAAAAGGTGTAGCCATAAAAATATGAGTATTTGGTTTGAATAATTGAATAATTTCACACGTTAACATCATACAGCCTAACTTCAATGAACAAGCTGATACACAATATATATGAGATATTGTCAGACAGTGTTTTTTTTCTCTTGAACTTGCTACTATGACAAAAAAGGTGCCATTATAAAATAAAACATGTCATTATGACATAAAGTGTTGATGTGAAATAAAAAGTGTCGTTATGAAATAAAAAGTGCCATTATGACATAAAAAGGTGTCATTATGACATAAAATTGTCAATATGAAATAAAAAGTGTCATGAAATACAAAGTGTCATTATAACATATATAAGTGTCGATATGAAATAAAAAGTGTCTTCATGGCATATAAAAGTGTCAATATGAAATATAAAGTATCATTATGAAATAAAAGATGCTGTTGACATAAAAAAGTGTCATTATGATATATACAAGTGTCATTATGACATAAAAGTGTCGATATGAAATAAAAAGTGCCTTTATCACATATAAAAGTGTCAATATGAAATGAAAAGTGCAATTATGACATACAAAGTGTCGATATAAAAAACAAGTGTCATTATGACATATAAAAGTGTCGATATGAAATAAAAAGTGCCATTATGACATAAAAAGTGTCGATATCAAATAACAAGTGTCATTATGAAATAAAAAGTGCCATTATGACATAAAAAGTGTCATTATGAAATAAAAATGTGTCATTCTAACATATGAAAGTGTCAATATGAAATAAAGTGTTTTTATGACATATAAAAGTATCAATATGAAATACAAAGTGCCATTACGACATAAAAAGCGTCATAACGAAACAAAAGTGCCATGACATAAAAAGTGTCATTATGAAATAAAAAGTGTGATTATGACATAAATGTGTCATTATGAAATATCTATATTTCATATATGTATATTTTACCCAATTTAATCATTTGATTGTTTTTCAGAATTATATAGGCTATTTATTTATTAAATATTGATTACATTATACATGTTTAATGTAATGTAATACAGGTGCTTGCCCCTCAAAAAAAAGAAAAAGTTTCTCTGTTAGCATTACAGTTCACTGAGAAATGGCTTGTTAGCATTGTTAGCAGTCCTGATGGATAGCGATGGTTCTACCAGTAAGCCGCAGGCTCATCAGCATTACATTTAGGTCTCATGTATAAACATGAGGTGTCTGCTGTCCTAATCCTCACAATACTGCTGAATCAATCCTCCCTTTATTAGACTTCAAGCCACTGTAGAAATGTTGTTGCCGGAAATACTGATGACACTGATTTACATATTACTACAAAATCTATCCCCGTCATGGATTGTGTTGTAGCCGAGCTAACCTTGCTTTTATGTATCACAGGCTCATCAGATTAAAAATTAATTCCAAGGCATAAAACGAGAATAGACAGGCGTATAGATGTCTTGTCAGGTTGTTTGACTCATAGACACCGACACAAGCCTTGTGTTTAAAGAACATGTCTGTTATATAATCTTATGAAACAAATCAGATTCATTTGATGCTCTAATGTCCCCTGTTTGATGATTCGAGGTGTTTGAACAGCGTTTTATAGCAAAATTAATTTGCTTCTAGTGATTTTTCTCTCAGTGCGATGGTAATCAAAGACTTTAAATATGTTCAAATATTTTTGAGAGATGGTAGATTTGATGCTGGCTGGGAAAACAAAGTATTAGGGAAGTGACACATTTTATGTTGTGTGTTGGCTCTGTACTGCAGCACACTGGATTAGGAAAGAAACAGTGACTGTGAGGTTAAAGTGCTGACACTGCTTTAGTTTGAGTGTTGTTACAACCACATCAGATGAACAGTACACATTGTAGTTCTTTCTGTACAGTGACCCCAGAATAGAAAGTAATGTGACAAGTTAAGATAAACTTTAAAAAAAAATGAAAATCCTTTGCAGTCAGTGACTTAGTATCTTCCATGGAAATACTCTGTATATGCTTGTACTGCAGCCAGATTCAGTTCTTGCTCGTCTTCAGCACTTTTTGTCTTCAGTCTGGGAAAAATGTGCAAGTTGGATTGAGATCTGGTGACTAACTTGGCTATACTTAAAATCATTCCACTGTTTTCTACCACAGACCCAACAAGTTTTTTGTAAAATAACATTTAGAGGGAAATACATTGATTTGTTTCCTTATGAGTTAGATGAGAAGACTGATGTATTAAGCAAGCAAAAAAAAGCCAGGAGGTGATTAGTTTAGCTTAGCATAAATACTGAAAGCAGTTAAAGGGAAGCATCACGCCTGACTGATGCCAAAGTTACCAAAGCTACCAGCACCTCTAAAGCTCACTAATTCATACAGCAATAGCAATGTAAAAACAAAAAGTATGGTGCACCACAGAAAAAAAAAAAATCTATATTGCATATTGCATTCTCCTAGCAACAGTTATGAAGAAGCTGCCACAGCTTCTGTGTTGACTAAAAATGACGACAGCAATCCCAAACAGAAACATGAAGCCAATGTATCGCTGAACAATCTGATTATTAGGATAAAAAAAAAAAAAAAAAGAGTTCACACGTTCACAAGTTCACAGGGGTCACCCATTACGGATGCAAACACCTTAATCACCTTAACACCAGAATCAAATGCTGGAAGTCAGAACTTGTTTCATTGAAAAACCAATGTCCAAATGGTTTTAGAACAAGTTGATTCATGATTTAACTACATATCACATGTTGTTCATTGTCAGAGCATTCGGTCCAGATATAGTGTATTTTTAAGCCTGTGCGGACTGTCCATTTAGAGTGCAAGTAAAAATAGACATAAATCAAATACCACGAAGACAATATCTCTCTAACCTGAGACAGTCGTACCCCTATTTGAAAATGCGAAAAGGTCTGCAGCCCCTTTCGGGGCGGAACGTGTCTGGCTGACTGAATGGCTTTGATCGCTCTTTCAGTGATGGCAAATGCCTTAAGTGTTACCTGCGCCGTCTCCTGGCACATTTAAATTGAAAGGCCAGAAACTAATTACCAACTGTGACTGCCTGACAAAGCTCCTATTCCAACTCATTTTCCCTGTCAAACAGAGAGGGGGGGAGGGCGGATGCTAGAGCTTGTCAAACTCAAGACTCACTCTGCATAAGTCTGCCCCCTCCCTCCCCGATATAACTGTCCAGCTCACTGCTGTGTCCTGATGTGAGAAACTGCGGCTCAGTGGACGTGAGGTAAATTGAATCTCAAAAGACGAGAGCCATACGGTTGGGGCTGATTTATTTACAAGCTGGCTGATGAGGGCCACAGAGGGCCCACACTGGGATTCAGGGAAAATGGCCTCTAAACCCGAGCTGAGGCGGCTCTGATAAATCTTATTTAACACTCTGCTTTATACTGCAGAGGAAAACTCAAGGTGCTTCCACCACAGTCACACAACCACCGATACAGACAGAGCCCTGATAGCTTCTATGCATTAATGCAACCCTCTGGCTCTGCTGAATTTGTATTTCTAGTTTCCACCGGGGCACAACAGTAATTTGAGCATGCTGTTTTTGTAGTCTACACAACATTTAGTTTTCAGGGTCATTGGGCTTGAGCCTATGCAAGCGTTCAGGGCAGAAAATCCTGACAGGTCTATCACAAATAACTTTTCATGTGGTTTAAGACTTAGCCCCTGGACACACAGGGAGCGCGTGGCGGCTGCGTGGCGTGGCGGCTGCGTGGCGTGGCGGCTGTGTGATACACGATACTGCGTGTTACCACAGAGTTTGCCTTTTAATGGCCATTTAATTTCATTATAAATATAATTTATATTTATATTTGTAGCACCCCAACACGCTATAGTAGCTATAAATAACCTTAAACTAAGATGAAGGGGTGTTTGAGTTTGGTTTCTTAAGGTAGCTACCAAAAAGGTTTACCTGTTATGGGTGAAAATTATATTACCTTCGTGATACACAATCTATTTACACTCACAGTGATGTATTTTAAATAACTGACCCCAGACAACTTCTCTGAATGAAAAATAACTGTTTACTGACCGTTTTTAGTAATGTACAAATAATATTTACTCATTTTGTTCAAAGAAAAAATAACAAAATTAAAACACACTTTATGCCCCTTTAAAATAAAAAGATTTTGATATGATTTTATTGCAATAAACGGATAAAAAATAATATCTGCATGATGCCGATTTGAAAAAAAGTCTTAATTCATGCTTTGTCAGGTCTGACCGCAAGAGGATGACCAAACACACTTTTAAAATGCTTATTTTCTGAATGGAGTTCAGATCAATCAGGGCTGTGCTATGCTAACATTGTAGCTGCTTCATCAACACTCAAAATAACATAATGTAAATTAGGCTTAAATACAGCAACAACATTATTATTTATACACATGGATTGCTGTCTGGTCTCCGTACAAATATGAGTTACTTTCGTAGAGCTCTGGGTGACTAAAGACAGTAACAATATTTGTCCCCCCCCATCCCCCATTTGCATTGACTTTGTATGAAATCGTGCAGAGCAAAAAATGGACTTTGTGTTTGGTGTGAACACACCATAACAGTAGCACAAGTAGAGAAGAGTCATAACGTCAGCACACTGACTCAGTAATATCTATCTTAAATTTGCTAACATTAGTTAACATTAGCCAACATACGTTACTGGTCATACCAGACTAAGTAAAGCTGTAGCAGCAGAAGTCCTGTGTCTTAAATGAACCAAACGTATATTTCATAGCTTATGATTTCAACTTATCATTTGCCTGAGGAATATGAAGTTTTTTTCTTCTTCTAAAAGTTGTCACTATCATCCATGACTATCATCCATAGTCACGATCATCATGATCTCTTTAGCTTATATATATATATATATATATATATATATATATATATATATATATATATATATAT